>JAQFZP010001754.1:0-17175 GCA_034695745.1 Geophilus truncorum
AATAATATCATATCTAAATTTATGATTAAAAAAAAAAACTCAATCGACATTAATCTCGCAGAAACAGAAACGTACACGCATTTTTAGGCGTATGCACAAGTTTGTTTTGAGTGATTTTAGATTTGTATTTTTGTTCAAAAGGAATCGATTGCTACCAGCATAAAAAAAGCAGCAACGAATAAACAGTAAATTGAATAACTTTATCATATATTATTCCAAGTTTATGTCTTCTCGTGATTTAACGTATACGTGAAGAAAATTCAGATGAGTGCGATGGCAGACGAATTAACTACAAATCCTTTCGTTGCGCTGTTTTCAACGATTCAAGAAGCGCAACAGTTTAGGAATGAAATTGATCAACATCGAGACATTATTTTCGGATCTAAGCCATCCATATCAGATACGGGAGAAATTGTTTTCACTTCATCATCATCATCAAGCAACGGGAGCAACAACAAATTAGTACCTGTTCAAAGTGTTGTATCTGTAGTACCCAAAGCTAATCGTATTATAGAAAACATATTTTTGATCACTATTGATAAAGGTATAAAAATTTAATTAATATTTTGTTTATTGAATTTTTTAATTTGAGTTTTATATGATAGAATTGAGTAATAAAGTGTCACGACCCACAAGATGTGTTTATTTGAGTGATGTGCATCAATTGCTGAGTGACAGAGATTGGCTTGATTTAGATTATCTCGAACAGGTATCTCAGAAATGTGGAAAAAATTAATTTTGTTTGAAATAAATTGTTTTGTAATTTTCAGGCTGTGTTTGAGAGGTTGATGTTGGACGAGCCGATGAATTCTGTGATTGTGACTAGAGGGAATTTTGAAGATGAAGTGATTGAAGCAGAGGCAGGAGAGAAATGTAAACTGAAATATTTGTACATGTGTTATTACCGGTGTTTGAAGCAAAATGAAGTAATGAAAGTATACAAATTAATGTTTTTTATGGGAACTAAATTGTCATTTTGAAATTGTTTTGTAAGGTTTTTCCAGATGAAAACGGGATTAAAGAATGCCAAAATGTGATTATCACAAATTCAAGGATGGTTTTATGCCATCCTGAAATTTACGACGGTCAAGTCACATCAAATCAGTTTATTGAACTTTTTCTTGAATTAAGTGATAATACACGTAAGAATTATTCAAATTATAGAAAAAACCCGATACTTAATTTTTTTTTTCTTTATTTCTTTAGAACATCAAGACCCATTTTTGGAGTTCATGGAACTTGTCTTTAAAGACGTGGAATCTGCGAATCTGTCCGGAGAGGATGAAGTATCACTCTTGGAAACCTGTCAACCAATTTTAGAAAATCTTTTCGAGAAGCTTAAACTGTGCTCATTAGCAGATCCTAAACTGTTTCGATATTTTTTGGTTGTGCATTTTTTCTCTCGGATTTCAATTTTAGCACAAGTGAGTTACTGGAAAAAAAAATTATAAAAATTTAAAGGTACCCAAGAAAGGAAATCAATTTTGTTGTGTTTGGTTTAGGTTATTCTAACCCTCAGCACACCTCGAAGTAGAACATTAGGAAATAGTTTCGAATTGACGCTTATAGGAAGTATTTTGCGCATTTCTTGCCTTCCACGATCAGAGCTTGGACCTTTTGAATTTTTCGATCAACCGTCTCAACGGTCTCAACAAGATCACAATATCACTGAATCTAATATATGGAATGTCAGTTTAAATTATCATTTCTTTACATCTAATTTTTGCTTGATATAACATATCTTTTTATTTTAGCCAATTTCAAATTTAATTCAAGAGTTATACGAATTTTTTAATCGTTTGCTTCGAGTAAACCCTGACATCAGACATCAGTTGCTAAATTGGCTCGCAGCATGTTTTCAATCTAATGCCGGTAATAAATAAATAAATTAATTAATTAATTATAATTAAAAAAAAATTAAATATGAAAAAAATATATTTCAGGAAGAGCAAAACTGTGGACGCATGTACAAAGCTTGCTTACAACCGACGTATCGGACGGTTTTATGCTAAATTTGGGCGCTGTGCTGCTTCGACTATGTAAACCATTCTGTCAACCGAATTCCCCGAAAATGTTAAGAATTGATCCGACTTACTGCTTGGCAGAAGCATCGTCGAATGAGGAAATCAAATTGAGGGGAATATATTTAAGAGGTGATAAAAGATATTTTAAACATATATTGAAACAAAGTAAATAATTTTTTTTTCTTTAGATTTGCATCAGGAAACATGCCTTATAAACGCACCTGACGGAGAAATTGTGTTATCACCTAGTACAACATACAATTTCACTACAATATGTTTTTTCCTATCGCATCGTTGCCTCGCACTTGGTTTTAATGCATTATTTGACAAATTCCTGCGTTTGAATCAGGAATTAGCACGCATTCAAAGGCATGTTTACAATTATACAAATATTTTTTCTACAATTTTAAAATACTTTTTTCATTACCAGAATGTACGAAGAAGCTCGTATACAAGGAGGTGAAAATTCAGAAGCAGTTCAAAATATAAAGCAATCAATGGAGCGCGGAATGTCTCAATTCCTTTGCATGAAAGCAGCCATGTTAGAACCAAATAACTTAGACATGATGTTGTCATTTCATATTGCCACTGCAACATGGTTAACACATTTAGCTACAGCAGGAGTTAATGCACATTATCACTCGCTGACGTTTCCTCTATCAGATAAAGTTCCTTCCTGTTTGTCTTGCATTCCAGAGTTTATTGTCGATAGTGTTGCCGAATTTATTATTTTTTTGAGACGCTTTAGTGCAAAAAATTTAGAAGTAAATTACGTTTTGTACTATTTTATCATCAAAAAATTAACTAAAAATTTATTTCTAGTTATGTGGAACTGAATTAAATCATTTAATGACACTAATTCTCGTGTTTATGGGAAGTGCTGAAAGGATTAGGAATCCACATTTACGTGCTAAATTAGCTGAAATGTTAGAAGCACTCATGCCCCATCAAGATGAAGGAAGGTTTTCATCTTTAGTTGGATTGTAAGTAAAATTAAATCACGTACTAATTTTAATTTAACTCTTGTTTCGTATCAGTTATCATAGAGAAAAACTGTTCAAGGAACATCCGCACGTAAAAGAATTAGTAGCAACATTGCTTAATGTCTTTGTAAGCATTGAAATGACCGGACAAAGTGTGGCTTTTGAACAGAAGTTTAATTACCGTCGACCCATGTACATAGTGATGGATTACATTTGGAAAATTGGCATTCATAGGGAATCATTTCAGGTTAATTAATTGCTAATTTAGTACAATTTTTATACTAAATTTAATTTAATTTTATTTACAGAAATTAGCTGAAGAAGCAGAGCGATCAATGGAGTCAACGCATCCTCCACTATTTCTGCGATTTATTAATTTGTTAATCAACGACGCAATATTTCTTTTGGACGAAGCCTTATCAGTTAAATAACTTTGTATTTTTTGAGAAATAATTAATAATTCCTAATACTATATTTTAGTACATGTCACGATTACGGGAGCAACAGCAGCTGAGAGAAAATGGAGGACTTCAAGCATTACCCATTGATCAGAGACAACAAAACGAAGCAAATTTCCAACACATGGGAATGTTAGCTCGTTTCCACAACGTCATGGGAAACTCGACAATTCACGTTTTGGAATTAATCACCCAAGAAATCCGCTCAATCTTTACACATCCCAGCATAGTAGATCGAATTGCTGCTATGCTTAATTATTTTCTGCTCCACTTGGTTGGACCCAAGAAAAAGCAGCTCAAAGTGAGGGACTTGGCCGAATACGAATTCAAACCGCACGATTTGGTTCGCGACATCTGCCTCATTTACATACATCTTGGAAACAGTCAAGATTTTTGCATTGCTGTTTCTCGGGATGGAAGGTCTTATTCTCCAGATTTATTTTCACAAGCCGAACAGGTTCTAACTAGGATTGGACAAGCGTCATTAATAACCCAAATACAGCAGTTAGCGACTACAGTGAATGTATAAAAAATATTTTAATATTTTTTTTATTTTTTTTACTAAGAAAGAATATTTTCTCAAAAAATTTAGGAATTTTCTGTGAAACAGAAAGCTGAAGATGAGGTTTTAGGAGAGGCACCCGATGAATTTTTAGATCCAATCATGGGGTCTATCATGGTTGACCCAGTCGAACTTCCTTCATCTAAAGTCAGTATTGATCGAGCTACTATTGCACGACACATTCTTAGGTAATTGAAATTGAAATAAAATAGGAAATTGTGATAATAAAAATATTTGATTTTTTTAGTGATCAAACAGATCCATTTAATCGCAGTCCATTAACAATGGACATGGTCGTCCCAAATACAGATTTGAAACTACGTATACAACGGTGGTTGGCGAGTTCAAAAGGGAAAAAACCATCATAATATCTATACTTTTTTTTTGTTTGTTAAATTATTATTTATGAAGAGTTTGTAATATTTCACTGATAATAAATTACGCTTAAATTGCATTCGAATTTTATTTTTTTTTTTAAGGAAAAAAATTATGTAAATTATTTGCTCTGCAGCGAAGCTAAGGGGCAGCATTTACTCTAGGTTCAAATTAAATTTGAATTATTTCCACTTGTATGCAATTTTCCTTGAAACATGCAAAACTAACAATTACATTGACATTAGGAATTCGTCTTCCTCAAAATTAGAGGTCAAGGAACGCATGAAGATATACCGCCTGGCTATCTTTGGGCAAAGGTGGCTTTTTTAATAAAAGAGCGTTGTACCGGACGACCAAGTGGTCTACTTTCCAAGGTGTTTCACCTTCGTTAGTATTCGTCTTAAAATTCAAGGTTTAAGCCTGATTAGTCTTTTCAACTTGTCTAATTGCCAGTTGCCACACACATCGGATTAAGTTTTAATTTGACACTAATTTAATTTCTGCCTTAGAGAACTTGCATCTAATTAACTTTCTTTTTAAGCTTTTGCTTTTAAAAATAAACTTAATGAATTCATGATTATCACCATTGCATAAAAATATTACACCGTAGGCTATTTTTGTTATACCGTATTTGCATAAGTTTGTATAAAATGAGCGTTTATGGTTTATGTGATAATTGGATTCTTTAATTGAGGGTTATAGTACTTTCAGAGCATTACTCCGTCATAATTTTTCATGTGTTTGCGAATTTGTAAAAGTAACGACTGCGAAGAGGGAAGTGAGTGATTGACATGTTAATTATGCGTTTCACTAAAACTTACTTTGAAATTCATATTATAGTAATTGAAAGCGCTTAGAGAAATTTTAAGTTCTCTTTTGATATTGAGACAGGTAATGAAACTCGTTAATGTCATGCTTTCAATTAATTTATTACTATAATTAAAATTAGAAAAACTTGAAAAATAATTGATTAAAATTCGGTATGCATATTAGTAACATTGACATAAAAATATAGAAATTTTAATATAAAATTTTATTTTATATATTTTAATATAAAAATAAAAATATATTTTTATAAATTATACGATTAGAGAAAGTCACTTTTGAATTGCTTCATGCGACTCAATTTTCGAAATTCATCTTTCTTCTCGATGTACATTTTTCTCAATTTCAACATTTCAGATCGAGCCTTTTCTCTCTCGAAAACATGTGTTCTTGCTTGTTTGTAAGCTGGCCACATTCGCTTCAGGGTTTCTTTCATTTTATTTTCTGATATTCCAAAATCGTTCAAAGTCCCATCTTTTTCCATACTGGACAACAGTTTATCAATAACTCCTTCTGACAATTGCAATCTCATTTTAATAGTCGTAGGTGACGTCGGTTTTGGAGTCGTTGAAGTGCTAATAGTAGTGGTAGTTGTAGTTGCACATGTGGTAGTTGGGTTTTCTGATGTTACCAAGGGCATTGAAGTTGCAAACTGCCCGTAGGATGACCCATATTGAGGATAATTTTGGTATTGCATTTGTGGGAATTGAGGCTGAGGATTGTTCGGATACTGTGGAACCTTATTTGGGAATGATGGTGGAGGTCTTTGATGCAGTCGTGGGGGTCTTAGAACTGGGGGTCTTAGAACTGGTCGTCGAAAAGGTTTATTCGGTCGATGTCGAAAACCGGGATGTTGAAATGGTTGATAAGCGAAAAATAAGTCAGCTTTGTATAATGCAACAGCGAGAAAAACGGCAGCATACTGAAATGTATTGGAATTAAAAAGAAAAAAACTGTGTTTACTACAGTACTTCATCGCTGCCCGAATAACTTTTCTGCATGACATTATAAAAATGAAAACCGTAATTTCATATACCGTACGGTACAGGAGTATATTTACAACTACTTAAAATATTTCACATTATAAATCAACACGACAAAAAGTTAGTCGTGAGAAAGACTGTAACATAAAACATCTTATTAAATTATTAAATTTAATTTTGCATTTTTATAAATGTGCAGACTTAAGCATCTACATTAGAATAGGCCATTAAAATGGCCTAAATCTTCGTTTTACAAAAAAATAATATAACTCGTACTCTTACCTTTAACAGTAGACTTGCTCTCGATGTCTGCATTGTGATGTTTACACTAAATTAAATTATGTGGCTGTCGAACTACTGTGTGAGCAATGTAATGTATGCAAATTCGTCAACCGTGACAAATAGTGACTCAATACAAAGACTATTTTTATCCTTATTTAGGTCGTCAGACACGCCTTTTAATCATCATTTTCTTAAGTTTATGTCATTATGTTGTAGTTGAAATAACTTTTTTCGAACAACGCACTCATTAGTGTATATTCATGCTCAGATAAAATAAATAAAGTTTAAAAATCTGCATTAACTTAATTTAAATTTAAGCAAATTAAGATGATGTAGATTAAAGAGGCAAACCAGGAAGAAATAAAAAGTTAACCAATTCAGTTCTGAGTTATGATAAAATTTTAATTTCTGGATTATTTACATGTTAAAATATGGTACAGTTCGTGGAATAAATAAATAAAAATTTATGTGGTTATCATGTATCGTAAACGGTTCAATAAATTTCTGGATCGTCTTCGCTCTTGCTCTCTTGCAGCCTGGATTTTCGCTTTCTCTTTATCCTTAGACATGCTTCTGAAAGCCAAATAAATCGGAATCATCTCGAAAAACGACATCCGACGTTGAGCCACTTGAGTGTTTGCCTCTTCATTTTGAGGAAACGAATAAACGAAACTCACGAACGTGAGGAAAACCACAAAAAGGAGCTGTGAAATAAATAAATAAATAAATAAAAATCTAATATCATTACCAGCACCGGGGAGAATTGAAAACGTAAACTTCACCTTTCGATTAACCTCCATGTTTCAAGATTGCACTTGTGAATCGAAAGGCCAAGGTGTCCTTATATATAGGTCAGGTAGCAATTTGCCTTCTGGCTGACTTTCATGTTTTATCTCTCTTTTTATTCTCGAACTAATAATAAAAGAAAGCAAGTGAAAGGTTTTTGAACCTATCAGTTCATTCTCTCGTATATACATAACAGGGAAAATGTTTACTATCTACCATATCATTATGATGTGTTTTCAAAGAATCATGTCGATTTCATTGTTTTTGTGATTACTGGAAGAATGAATTGTACGTAAAACAAACACAATTTATCTGCTGGCATGTGTATACGACTATGTTAGGCATTAATATATTGTCTGACATTTGGTAATTCAAAAAAAGACAATAGAAGGAGTTAAATAGCCGCATCAGTGACCATGTAATTGTACCTTAATTATTACATCATGTTGGGTATGTAAATCTTTTGATTAGATGGTTTGGTTTCCGTGAATACGTCAATGTCAAAAACACTCGTTATTTACATACATAATACATTCGTAATAAGGAAAAAAAAAAGGACATTAATTTGTTTAATGTATTGTGTGAAGAAAATTGATTGACCGTAATTTTGTTTGATTTGGTGCTATTTGTTATATCAGATTCACTCTTAGTGGTGTACATTTGAGTACAAAAATGAATGATGTGTGATGTTGAGTTGAGAGTCATAAGCATTGCAGGATAGCTTTCCGTAACCGATTTATAAATGAATCACTATTTTGGTATTCACGAATTTATTAGCTTATAATACAAAAATAACAAAACTTGTAAATACGATCTACAAAACAAATCATTCAAAATTTGTTTTTTCTTTTTTCTTTTTATCATATACTGTAACATCTATCAAATTCATCGGATATGTACAATTTATTAGTATTTTAAAACACACAAAAATAAACTTTCAATTAGTTTCACACAATTTTTTAAAATATAAAACTTTTTTGTCATTTAAGCAAATAAAATTTTGATATATGGATTGTCGAACGAAGTTTTCAAGCATTTATTCCCAATTTAGAAGCAGTTGAGCGAAGTCTGTCTCTGAGTCGGCGATAACGAGAGCGTTCTCGTTCCCGGATTCTGTGAAGTCGTGCACGTTCTCTGTCCTTAATTAACCGTCTGAAGGCATTTAAGGTTGGCCCCGAATCGAGTAATGAAATTGTTTTTCTAGAGTTGTCCTCTGCTGTTGCAAACGTCAAAAGAGACGCCAACAAAATAGCTAAGACAATGTACTGAAATAAAAGATGAAAACAATTAATCTACATTTTTAATATAATTAAAAAATAATGCAATTGTTTTAAAAAAATAAAAATTTTAGTTGATAAATGAAGTGGTCAGCTAAAGTAAAATTGAGGTCAACGTCCTAAAAGTGGGGAGTGTAATAATGACCCAGATTAGATTCATGCTGCGTGCACCAAATGAAGGTCCCTGGTCTTGACCTTTATTGAAGGTTGTGTAACATTTGCAAGTTCATTCACCTGTTTTCTCTATATTTTTTGCGCGTTTTTAAAATCATGGAAGCAAGTTTTAAAGCACGATAGTATTAGTGTAAATAACACACTTAAACAAAACAATAATTTTGTGAGCTTAAATAACCACATGTTATGATTACTGAATACTAGTCAAATCTAAGTTAAATGTGTTTATTTAGTTAGACACCTTACTATCCGTGGTTAGCAGAAGAAAAAGATACCGTACCGTAAATAAATCTTGAAATAAGGTTACAGTGTTGATTTTTTGTTGTTTTTGTTATCAATAAAAATAGCTATTTTTCATTCACAAGCCACAAAGCAAATTTTAGTGTTTTTGTCTGTTTTTTAGTAAACAAGAAATAAATAAAAAGTAAGAAGTTAAAAAAGGAAAATTTGCTTTGTCCATCTGAACGATTCTACAATGGTCAATAAATCTACGTAATTAATCACAACAAATGCGAACGTTGAAAGCCATAAGAGTCTTACCTGACGCATTGTGATACTCTACTCTCTAGCTGAATAGAAACTGCGACCTTAGTAAGTCAAATGACGTGACCCACAAACTCAGTTAGCTTTATACTGAGCCAAAAGTGGGCCAAGTGCATTTTTTGGGGGCGAAATCGACTTCTTCTGCCACGGACCTTACACCTTGGTTTCTCGGTGCTAAATACCTGTGGGAATCTATGTCAGAAATTACTGGAATTAACTCGAATCAAAAAGAGTAGTTGATCACTTTATTTGAATATGTAAATATTAATGACAGAGGTGTGAATAAAATTAATAAAAAAATAATATATGGTACATTTTAAATTTATACTTTTGCTTAGAATAACAGTAAAATTGTAACCTAAATATATCATCCATCCTTTAAGGGATGCGTGAAAGAGGTGTGATTAAAACTTTTGTTCCAATAATAAAAGAAATTAAAAACAAATAAATATTGTCTGTACAAAACAAACAATAAATAAAAAACACCATTTTCCAAAGTGATAATAAAATAAATTATTTCGCGTATTCATCTGGATCTAATCGTAAACGCAAACGTTTGGTTCTTTCGCGTTCTCTGGTTTTCATCCGACGGAGAGCAAATTTCTCACGTTCTCGGAGGTAACTTCTTATTCCGAGATACAAAGGAGTAAGTTGACTCATTTTAAATTCAGGTCCGAAAATTCTCTTGAGCAGTGGCATCGGTGGTTTGCGCTCTTGGCGAGGTGTTTGCTCTTCAGAAGATTCGCTGATGACGACTGTCAAGTCTACTAATAGCAGTAGAGTTGTAAACAGTGCGAACGATTTCTTCAGTAAGAAAGAAAAAAAGTAAATTGACAATAAAAACGAGTTAGAGAGCTGATACCATTTGTTTTACATTTTTAATCAATAATGTAGTTGAATATCACGCGCAATAATCTATAGCACAGCTTTAATTTTAGGTTATTGCTTTTTAATTTAAATATTGCCTTTCCCTAAAAAAATACTTTTTTTAAAATTCTATTTAGCTGCAGGTCACACTTTGCATATTTGTTTATTAAAAGATAATTGCCCAAGATAAAAAAAAAATTAAAAAATCGAACCTTTTGAAAGGAAAATTTATGGAATTGCAAAACAGTAATCATGAATCATAATTCATTTCATCAATACGGATATTATCATAAAAGGTTGTTGCAAATTAATGGAATATTAATTGGAGCAAAATGAAAGACCACTGACACTTGAGACGGTAATTCAAAAGAATGGAAAAAGTAGTGTACCGGTAAATGTGATAATTATAAAGAGAAAGATTTAAAGTATGATAAAAGTATTACAGTAAAAGGTGTTTTTTAAATATGATAAAAGTATTAAAAGGTGTTCTTCATCTAAATTCTATACAATGTAATACAAGTATTCCAAAATAGCATAAGATATCAAACCTTAATGTTTAAAGGGTTGATGTGAAGTTTTCTTATAATTACCATAAGTATTTCTTAATCCAGGATTACAATAAGTAAACAGAGAAATTCTCATCATTAAATTTGTTTTTCACCGAAAATACCATACGGTAATTAAAATAATTAAAACTACTCTTAAAATAATTTTTTATGGTTAAACTTCACCACATTACAAGCAAAATGCAAAATCATTGATTTTTCAATGTACAGCAGAAAAATATAAATATACTTACTATTTTGAGTCCCATATTGATTCTGAACAATATCAACTGTGCTACACTCTCATTTAACCATGTGATATTTTGTCGAATAAAAGCAATATTGGGTCCTTAACCTACGTTCTCATTTGCTGTCAACTTCAAAACTGCCCAGAGAGCCTAAATAGGTTTTCCCTAAGAAATCAAAATAGGTCATATTACAATTTCTCTTTAAAAATGTAATAAGATCTCACTTCAATGACTTTTACATTTTCACAAAAACGAAACGACCGATAAATATGAAAGCACTCATTAGACCACATCTGCAGCAGAGTGCACTGTGTCAAATTTACAAAATTCTGTTACTTCAATGATCCAATTTAAATAACGTAAGACAATAAACAAGAAAATATTAATGTTAATAAATATATTTATTGCTTAAACGGTGAAATGTTACAAAAATATGTGAATAAATAGACATTTTATCTTTAAGATGCTGGCATTAAAATCCAGTTACTGAGCCACCCTTTCGAAAGTCGTAATTACCTATTAATTCGTCGTTTGAGTTACGATGTATTCCTACTACAACCGACCCATAGGCTTCACGTTCCTTTAACTTGTGCCCGATCTTTTCCAATCCTTTAAGAATATCCTGGAAAAATGTCAATTAAAAAAAAATTAAGTCTTGCATTAAAATTCAGACAAATAACACAAATATACATCAGGTATTCCATATTCGTATTCTACTACGTCAGGGATGAGCTGGTGATGAATGCGAGGAGCATCAATGGCTACTTTGAGATCTTCGTTCCACCACAAAGTTCTTGCAACAACCTAAATGAAAAATTTCAATTTTAGTAACGAGAATAAAAAATTAAAAACAAAAATATTTTTTTAACCATTGCTGTTCCAGTGATGATGCGCGAGCCGCCAGCAGCTCCAACAGCGAAAATGGGACTTCCGGTTTTATTGACAATTATCGTTGGGCACATCGACGATAATGGACGTTTGTGAGGTTCCAAATAATTAGCCGGCATCGGCAATTCCTCCACGGCACTTTCCTTCAAAGTAAAATCACCCATTTCGTTGTTCAGCACAATGCCAGTTGACGGCGACATTAATCCAGCACCAAACCTAAAATACAACAAATTAAAAATTAAATTTTACTCTTATAAATACCTCATTAAAAAAAAAATCTTACCAATAATTAATGGTGCTGGTAACAGAAACAGCATTGCCGTCAGAATCGATAACATCCATATGTGCAGTGCCGTGATCGTCCCATATGGCACCGTCTACTCCGTAATGACTAGGCTTGAAAGTTTTGTCGAGAGTAATTTTGCCTCTGATCTCTTCGGCAATTTTGGGATCACTTAAATTCTTTATCACAGCGCTTAAATTAGAAAACCCGGGGTCACCCAGGTGACTTCGCATAGCATAAGCATACTTGAAGGTCTCGATCATCTTCTGGTAACTTTCCACTTCCTGACTTGATTTCGAATCCCATTTATATCCGTTTAAGACTTTGAGAATGAAATTTAATACTGCTCCGCTTCCAGGAGCGGGAAAACTGTACGAAGTTAACCCTTCTCCCAGCTCAACTTTGCTCGCTTCCCTCACAATGGCCGTGTAACTTTTCATATCATCCATTGTAATAATTCCATTAAATTTCTTAATGTCGTCGACTAATTTCTTTGCGATTTCACCCGTGTACATTTCATCGGGCCCTTTTTCAGCTATCTGTTTCAGCGTTTCGGCCAAAATGGGTAACCGGACAAAATCTCCCTCCTTTAAGGTGTCGTTTGTTGCATTATTAATATAAATACTCCTGAAATATTTATTTAAAAAATATTACAAAATTGAAGGCAAAAAGATATATTTTGTTAGTTATTTTCATTTTAATCACCTAAGACCTTCGTCCTTGAAAATTAATTTCTTCACGTTTCTTAATGATCTTTCCATATGACGAGATGCATTAAAACCCTCTGAGGCCAAACGTATGGCGTATTCGAACAGTCGTTTCCAGGGCAACCGGCCGTGACGAGCGTGAGCTAATTCATAACCTCGAATTTCTCCTGGAACTCCCACCGACAGCGGACCAGTGATGGTCGTGTTTTTGCCGGCGTACAGCGAGTCGTTAGCCGCTGCCGGTGCAACTTCCCGAGCGTCTATTGTTTCCGCAGACCTTGAAAAATAAAATTACAGGCTCAATTTCCTGCCTCTAATAACTCCCGGGGAAGACGGGAGAAAAACTTTAAATTTCCCGGGAATTTTTCGAATTTTATCAAACATGTCAATGAATTGAAAGGTGTAATTTACCCATTGTAAATTGTCATAACAAATCCGCCTCCGAGTCCCATCGATTGTGGGTTGTAAACTCCCATACATAGCAACGTTGCAATCGCTGCATCCACTGCAGAGCCATTTTCGAACAGAATCTCTCTGAAAAAATTAAATTTTTATCATTTTATTAATTGTTTACAAAAAATGCGAAATTCAATTTTTACCTGCCAGCTTTAGCACAGGGCGCTGCGTCTGAGACTACAATTGCATTTTTAAATACCCCTCGTTCTGACGGTGATGGCGCCGATTCCCCAGGGATAATTGACCGCAGGCCACGATCCTTGCTTGATCCGGTCAATAACAATGAGACTGATAAGATGACGATTACTGATATTGCAAGTGCTACAGCAATTGTGACAATTCGTTTGCGTGTCAATCGTACACCGCTGGAAAGAAAATAAAACTTAGTTACTATGGAAACGTTTTGTGAATTGTAAACAAGCCGAGCCGGTTAAAGGGGTTGCTAAAGCTTTGTTGCGTACAAAGGTGTGTTAAATGTTTATGTTTGAATACGTGATAAAGATAAAACTTACAGCCTGTGAGTGACTAGAGGTGTTAAAGACTCAGTACTTGGGGTTGAATAAATGTTACGCATGTCATTTATGTTTTTACGACTGATTGAATCATTATGGCACCGCTTTGCGAGTAAACTGAGACGAAGGTGCCGGGAATATGTCTAGCTAAAGAGCCATGCCATTGACCAATGAGTTAAATAAAATTTTTATTTATTTTAACATTTGCAAAAGTTTAGAAATTATTTTTTTTTATTAAGAAAATGCTCCTACGTGTTATTTTTCTTTAATTCAATTTTTGTAAATGAAAATAAGAAAAAAAATAAATGGGGCATATGTCTCTATTTAGGACTTTCATTTATGATGAAATCAATAAAATTGATCTCGCCTTACTCCAATTTCTTGTTTAAAGTGTAAATTACCGTAGTAAAAAATACTCAAAGTTTTTAATTCTAATTTAAACATTTTCCACACTATTTTTTTTATTAATTGCTAAATCATATTTATCCTTATTCCTCCCTCATTATATTATATAAATAACTTTTTCCTTAGCAAAGCTTTTTCAAGCGATCGAAATTTCTTTCAAAAATTTAACTACTGATATTGCTTTATCATTTTATTAAGACAAATACTTAAAAGTGAAAATAATGACTAAAAACTTTCCACTCTACTTTCGAATTTCACACCTGTTAAAACACCTCATAAATTTATACAATTACAGTGTGATTTTCATACATATACCTCTCGAAAACATCGCGTCTCCCTTGCCTGAAAAGTGAACTGCACCTACCTCAAACAACTGTAATAAAGTATTCAACATTCCACAATACTTAATGTAAACTTTAAACATGGCTACATTTTGTATTCAAATTATTTCGTTACAATATTTAGTCTTACCTAAATGCCATTGCATTAGACAGATCATACAAAACTTGTGTCCCTTCAGCCAAGCCGGTAGTTTCTGACAAGTTTCGAGGACGACTACATTACGTCACAGATGATTTTTTTTTTTGTTTGTTGGCTGGAAGGCAAAAGGAAAAGTTCTCTCATCCCCACACTTAAACATACTTTAGATTTACACAAATGGGAGATGTAATCACGTGAGACGAGTCAGAGAGAATAAAGAATGAAATTGTTTGCTGACTTAAGTTCACTTGATAAATGTCTGATATGCAAACAACAAAGGGATCTTTATAACCATAAAAAGCTTGTTTACACTTTCGGAATGTAAAAATAAACAAGATATTGTATCACTCTTTTTCTAGTTTAAGAGTAGGAAAATAAACACTTGTATGTCTAGTTGAAAATCTTTTATTTATAGGTTTTATAGATCTAAATTTAAAAAAAAATTATAAGTTATATAAAACACTATGTGAGTACGTAGATTACACAATTATAATTTGCTGCGACTATAAAAGTCATAAATGACTTTAATAAATGCAAATGCCATTTCGTGGGAACGTGGGAAGTTTTATTGTTGGCTTTAAAATATTTACCGACAATTCCTTCGTTGAATAGTGACAACAAGTTCAGAACTCGATGAAAGTAGAAATAGGAATTAAAAGATTATATTATCGAGTGTACTAAATATTATAATGTGTTCATCAAAGGTTTCTTTTACTTGTTACAACTATATACCGTACTTTTATAAGGTTTCATATTAATTTATAATGATTAATCAGCAATGAAAAGACAACAAAATCAATTATTTATATACGTGCTAGAAGCTATTAAAATTAATCAAAATATTTGGAGCTCATAAAGAATTTAAAAACAAAATACGAAATAAAATTTAAAGGTGACTCACTACACCCAAGCAAATATGGTGTAGAAATTAACATCTGCTCATTTTAATTAAATGAAATAATATTAAAATTACCACGTGTCGTCTTTTTCATTTTTTTAAAGACGAAATAAGCATTGCAGTGAAGCTCGGGGGCAGCGTTAGTTGGTCTCATTAATTTGACACACGCACAGCACTGTACATCGATAAAATAGGATTTTACAATTTTATTATAAACAAAAATAAATACACATTGTACTATATTTCAATTTATATTTTTATACAATCATCTTTCTTTCATAAATCTCAATATCACATGTTGCGTTTTAGCAGTTCGCAAAGACGCTCTATTTAACCTCTTTAAGCTCGATTTCCTTTGATGATTTGCTTCAACACTCACTTCTCTTCGATAAAGCTTGCGTTTAACGGCATCTTTTAGTTTCTTCCTTAACATTCTGCTGCAAATTCCGTATAAAAATCCATGGCACGCAGGCGCTAAGCAAAATAACACATTCGACATCACACGAAATTCCATGGGCACAGACAAGTTTCCAGATTCGGCAAGAAAGATTCCGACGACTGGCGAGTACAAGAAAATCAATGGACAAAGACACTTGATGACCTCCCACGTGCCTTTAACTTGATTCATGTAATATTGAGAAGTCTTCTGATGATACGGCATGATTGCAGCTTGAGCTCGTACACTCACTTCATACAACGCACTTACAATACGATGCTTGTGGAACCTCGCAATGCGGTAGCACCTAACATTGCTCGTAATTATAACGATAATTGGTAAACACAAAGCGCCGCTTGCGTACACCGCGTTATACCAAGTCCAAGACGTTAGTTCAAGTTTCTCGATGATTGCTAGAGGTAGAGATAAGAGTACACCGAAAATCCATTGCCAAACGAGGAAAATGACAACCCGCTTTCGGTTGACAATTAGAAAATAATGAAGAGGCATCGCAACAGCTAAGTATCGATTGTAGTGAAATCCAACTAAAGTCCACAGCACGAGAAACGTTAAAGTGCCGGAAGTGAAGGATTGGGCGTAAAAAGGAAATGAGAAATGAAAGTTGTGCATGGTGAAGTAGATAATACAAGACAAACAAGAGATTGAGTTGATTAATCCTAAATGAAACAGGAAAAGATTTGAAGTAGTTCGTAATTTGCGGTGAAAGATGAGCATCACGATGATGTATCCGTTGAAAAATATTCCGCATATTGATGACGTAATAATAATTACAGACAAAACTGAAACCATGCTTACAGATCATGTTGCTCGTTACCTCTTCCACTTGATACAGAACGTCATTTATTTAGTCGCACCTGGATTTGTCAGTGTGGGAGATGGTTGAGTACCCGGTTTTGGTTGCTATGACGACTGCATCCTGGTGCGTTGTTGCTTAAGTCAGTTGCGGGGAAATATGTTTACGTAAGATTAAATATTTATAAATTTAGAGAAAAAAAATTATTTCGTGAAAGGTAAAGCGTTGGTATGGATGGCTGTGTTGGTAATTTAATCAAAGCACTCGAACAAAGTCGTGATTGTATTTTTTATTTAATTTTAACTCAAGGTTTGAGTGATGATAAATGCTTTGTAATTGAGTTTTAGAAAGCATTTACAGATAG
>JAQFZP010001755.1:0-17172 GCA_034695745.1 Geophilus truncorum
AGATATTGTTCGAATAGATCAAACCCAACATGGTGGGGCCGATAGAATACATAGAAATGCCGCTCGAAAAGGTTCTCAAATAATTCATTGACGGCGACATCATCATGTTCGAGAAAGAAGAACCGGATCTGGAAACCTTCGAAGACTCTTTCAGGTAATTTATTGAAAAAAAATTTTATTTAAAGAAATTAAATTTTTGATTTTTGGTTTTAGGGACTTGGTTTACAGAGTCGAGGTCACGTTTTGTGATAAAACGTTGCCGAACGATCCGGGGTTCACATTGGTCTTGTCGCAGCGAATGAATTACGATCAAGTGACGTTATTATCACATACGGTATCCGATATTTCAATTTTTTACTTTTTAATTTTTCTCACTAGATGGCACGCGCAGTAGCAGACAAGTTAGGAACCGATCCGTACTTAATTCAATTTTTTAGGTTTCTAAGGTTAAAAAAAAAAATGGGAATAAATGATTAATTTTTATTTATTTATTAATTAATGACGTGATCAGAGACGGGAACCCAGTCCCCTGCACGTTCGAGGGAACCTTAAAAGATCTGTTACTCAACTTCAAACCTAGGCAACCAAAGAAAATTTATTATCAGAAGCTGAGTATAAGAATTAACGAATTCGAAAATAAGAAACAATTCAACTGTACGTGGGCCAACAGTAAACTAAAAGAAGAGGTACATTTCATTTTCTTAAATAAAAAAATACAATTTTTTAATCTTTCATATTTTTTATTTTTTATTTTTTTAAAATTTATTCTAATAGAAGGAATTGGTTCTGTATCCTAATAAAAAAGGCTGCGTGGCTGATTTACTAGAGGAGTGCAAGAAACAGGTGGAACTGGCGGAGAACGGATCCGGGAAGCTCAGGCTCCTCGAAGTGATCAGCTACAAGATTTTCTGCGTGCACAAAGAGTGCGTGCATCTCGAATATCTCATTTCGGCCGGCGTAGAGAAATACCGGATCGAAGAGATACCCAAGGACGAATTGCACATGAACGAGGACGAGTTGCTCGTGCCCGTCGCACACTTTCACAAGGGCACTTTCGGCGTTCCGTTTCTTTTCAAGATTAAAAATGTGGGTTTTTTTTTTTTTTGATTGAGAGAGATGAGCTAGAGAGGAAATAAGTGGTTTTATCACGTTTTTTGTTTGATAGGGTGAGAATTTTTCGAAGATCAAGGAACGGCTGCAGCAGAAACTGGACGTTCCGGATAAGGAGTTTGAGAAGGTGAAATGAAGGAATTGGTTTTAGAGAAATTTATTAAACGTGGGATGTTTGAATTTGAATGGATTTTGAAGCATTTTGCCGGTATTTGAATGACTTATGAACTACAATAAATAAATTAATTGGGAAGAAAAAACTTAGAAATTCATAATTTATAATATTGATATATCATTTTTTGGAGAAATTGTTCAGGAAAATGACACATCATCACTGTCTGTTTATTTATTTATTAATATTAATATTAATAATATATAATTGTAAGAAAATTGTTAAGATGTGTTGTGATCCATGTTTAAAATGCAGTTAAATATCGCAGTTAATCCATGTGGTGTTTATTACCGTACTCTAAGCTTGTTTTTCACCACAGAAAAATATTATTCTGTGTTTTCACTTCATTTGTGAGTTTATTGCTTAGTTTTGTGCTGCATCAAATCAAATGAGGGGATATTTCTGTATCCTCTTTACTGTTTATGGCCATTTATGGCTTAGTCTGGCCTGGAGCTGGAGGTAGTGGGAAAAGGCGGTAAATAATGGCGCCACATGCTGCAGTAGAAAAGTGTTTGTTTCAGTGGATTTTTGTGTTTGAGACAAGAAAATGTAAGTAAATGAATTCATTTTGATAATTTTTATTTGTATTTAGTTTTTTTTTTTTTTTTTTTTTTAGTAAAGTTGGGTACCCAAATGGGATAAGATAACCAATTTGGAGTATACCCCGCTTTTTAGGCACACCCGAAATTCACCACATTTGACAATATTTATAAAATTATTTCAATTATAATTCTTACTTTTTTTCCCCCCTTAATTCCAGTACAAGTTCGCGATCATCCGCCCGCCGGGAAAAGCGCTATTCATTCACGAAGTAAACAAATACGTGATCAACAAGATCGACTTTCTTCATCATCCTGAGCTAGGTCAGAAATATTTCACTTTACCCTTTTTTTTTTTAATTTTAAATTAATAAACCTTCCAAAAAACCATCAAAAACTCAACAACAAAATCTATTTAGGAAGTAACATGCACCTGACTCCTTGGATCGGTCTGGAACACGTAGACAAAGCACCCAAGAGATATTTGGAAAGCGATGAAAACTCACAACCGAAAACAAAAATCAAACGTCCGAATCCAGTGGACGAATTCAATTCAAAATAACAGGTGTTGTGGTGACAAAATGCAGGCACGAAGTGAATTGACGTTTAATTATGACAAAGTTCTACATCTCGTTGCGCATTTTTCAAACTGTCAAATTTGTCGTTTTGACTAGACCCATTTTTTGAGTTTTTTGTTTTTTTTTATTTTTTCGATTTTTTGTTGAATATGCTTGCATCTTCCATCAGAAAATGAATTTAGTTTGAGCGAGAAATTTTGCAGCTGATTGTATCTTGTATTCAATTCAAATTTTCCAATTGTAAAGTTAAAACCCTCGGGTCTTTTGTTTTTATCGTGTTGGTTCTCGATATCGTAGTTCGTCTTCGTTTGAAACGTAATTTTTCTGTATCGTTATTTTGAGCAATAAAATTAATTGAAAACGAAAGAAATCTTTATTTTTTTCGATTATTTTATTTTATTCTTATTTTATTGACTCGCATCGATCTCACGTTTCGCATGTGCAGCGTCATCTGTCGGTAACTCAAAGAACTAAATTCTAACATCGCCCTTTGATCTAAAAATATTAATTCACTTCTTGTATTTAAATGAAAAAAAATAGTTTTTAATTCATTATAACATTATAAGGTTATTTATATTCCAGGTTATTTTCTCGTCTATTTTCATTTCACCACTGTTCTCCATAGCGCCATCTGTGGCGAAATCCCCGAACTAAAAATCCCGCTTTTTTGTTTTTATTTATATTTCTTTTACATCTGTTGGAAGCCGACGCCTCCTCCACGTAAATCCGGCTCCGCGTTTCACGGCTACAAACATCACCACAAACCACACACTAAAAAATGTCAGAACCCGAAGACCTGACGAAATTAGTGGACTCTTGTTACAAGGTAAGAAAAATGGAGAAATCGTAGAATTTCCTTATTTATCGATTTTCCCGCAAGATGCTGGATGCTGCGTCGGGGCGCGGAGCATCAACCTCTTTAATTGCAAATGCGACAGCAAAACGTCGAGTTAAATTAGCATTTACGTCGCTTTTCGCAGTGCAATTAAAATCATAAAATCATATCTTGATTTACATCTATGCAAGTGCGAAAACATAATACGTTTGTATCAGAATTCAACACGCACGGGCGAGTTCAACATTCAGACACGGGGGGAGGCGGATTTTGATTTTTTTATTCAAAAGATTTCAAAAAATTGAAAATTTTAATTTTTAAATTTTTAAATTTTTCTAAATTTTAGAACATTTTGGATAAATTCAATCCTGGTGCACGACAACTGATTTCTGCTGGGAAAACGTATTTGAAAGCGCTTCAAGGTATGGTTGTTTTTTCTTTTTTTTGTTTTTTTTTAAATTTGGAATTTGTTTTTGATTTTGCTGTTTATTTGTCGGTTAAAGCTGCGTCTATTGCGGCGAGAGGATACGTTGATTCGTTGGTTCGTTTAGGGCGTAATGCTCAACAAGCGACGTGGGCCGGAGCTTCTGATGTCGGTAGGTGATTTATTTCGATGTTTTTCGTGTTTTCTGAGTGAAATGTGACACTTTGTGTTTTTAGGAACTGCGTTGATGCAAATGGTTGATGTGTACAGAGAAGTTCAAGCGCAACATCTCAATTTGGTATGAAATGATTAATAAACGGTTGAGGTTAAAGTTATAATGATTTTTTTGGTTGTAGTTAGAGGCGTTTTATGTGGATTTGTTGCTGCCGTTAGAATCGAATTTGGAGAAAGATACGAAGGTTGTTCAGTCTGAACAGAAGAAGTTTTTGCAGCAACAAAAAACGAGGCAAGAGGCATATGTTAAAGCTGCCAATACAGTGAAGAAATTGAGGAAAAAAAACAGATCTGGGCGGTTGAGTGCAACATTGGATAAAGAACTCAAAGTAAGGCATCGAGATCGAGCAAGTTAATGGAAAATCGAAGCAGATAATTTTTTGTGAAAATTTTTGTCGATTTCCATTAATTTTTTTTTATGAATTTATTAGATTTTTTAAAATTTTTATTATTTTTTAATTAAATTTTTTTTTTGAAAATTTTGGAGTTTTCAAATTTCTTCGATTTTAATTTTTGATTTTTTGGGTTTTTATTAAAATTTTATTCAATTTTTGACAGTTTATAAATAAAATTTTTAATTTTTTTATATATTTTTGTTGAAAATTTAAATTTCTAAAACGGAACTTTTTTTTTTTTATTAATTTTTCTGTTTTTTTTTTTTTTTTTTTTTCTTGCTTTATCAGCTTCAGGCCCTCGAAGGTGAACGCGAACGTCTCGAGACATTTTCCGAGCTCAGTTTACACACTGTAAGTGATTTTTATCAGCTTCTAATTCTATAACTTTCTAATCTAATTCTAAATTTTCATTTTATTTTAATTTCTTTCATAATTTTTCAGGCCATAACTCAAGAACGCCGTCGCTACGGTTTCGTGTTGGAACGTCAATGTTCATTAGCAAAACATTGCCTCGCATATCACAACAAAGGTCAAAAATTCTTCGCGGAGAAACTAAACGACTGGGAGCGCGTTGCCCGCAGTCGGGAGCGGCTCCCCCTAGCAGTGGAAGCAAAATTTCAAGCAAAAGTGCAAGAAAATGGCGAAAAGAGAAGTTCGTTCGCGGCCGCAATGCGCAAGACGAAAAGCATGGACGTGAGCTGCATGGACCTGAGATGCGCGCCCCCTACAGCGCATTTGTCACGAGCTAAATCTGATTTCGATCTCAGCGCGTCGCATCCATCTTTAGGCCCAGGTGACATTTTATTGGAAATATTATAAATTCTTTTTTGAATATTTTTCTCAATTTTTATCTCCAGAACGGAATTTAAACGAGGGGAGCTTCCAGCATTTCTCGCTAGAGAGCGGGCCCGATTGGTGGTGCGGCTTGACCGACGGGAATGGTCGGCCTCGCAATTCCACAAACACCGACGAGCCGTTGCGAAGAAGTCGGGCGCGAGCGCTTTATTCGTACTTGTCGAGCGGTGATCATCAGTTGAGTTTTCACGAGGGCGATTTGATTGCGTTGATCGGGCAGAGAAATAAAGGATGGCAGTACGGAGAGAATCTTCGGAGTCGCAGGTGTGGATGGTTTCCGGTGGCCTACACGGAACCGGTGCCGCTGGAAGAGATGGATGAGTCGTCGAGGTGAGTTTTGTATACAGAAAATTTCAAAAGTTTTACTTTGAAAAGTTAATTAGATTTGGTCAATTTTGGTTACTTTTTGGTCAAAATTAAGTCACTTTTCATAACATTTTGGTAAAAATATAATTATAAATTGGACAATTTTAGGTTAATTCCAAATTTTGTCATTTTTTGGTTGACTCAAAATTTGGTCAATTGTTGGTTAATTCAAAATTTGGTCAATTTTTGGTTGATTCAAAATGTAATCATTTCTCGCTAAATTTTAGTCACATTTTGATTACTTTCAAAATTTGGTCAATTCTTAAATTTTGGACTCGTAATTAACTTAATTTCACTACTGTATCTACATTCTGCAGCTCCCCCATCCAGAACCACCGAGTTTACGAGCTGGACCTTGCGGCAGCCGCGGCGCACCGCACGCCGCCGCCGCCACCGGCCGACCGGCGCCCCGTTTCCATGTTCGTCGAAGGCAGCCTTTCCCGCGCCTCGAGCGTCAGCAAGGGCTCCGATCATTCCGGCTCCTCAAGCGGCAAAGACTTCGGTCGTGCCGGTTCGCCCTCTCCGGACCCCACCAAGGCTAAACAATCTGTCAGACGGGTCGGACGCAGTTTCACATCCCCGGTGCCGCTGCTAGTGGCGGCGCGACCCGCGGCTCCCGCCGGCGAGGCCCCGGGTGCCGTCAGCATTCACGGGAGCACGGATAGCGGCATCGACGGGCCGCATCACCCGATCCCTCCGCCGCCGCCGCCGCCCGACGACAGGGAACAGTCGAGGTGATCGGTTCGGTGATCGGGAACCCGCTAGATTGTAACGTAACTAAGGTTGTTGTAAAGTGTTTTCGTTATTTTGTCGTTGATTACGATTAAAAAGGCGAGAAAAATAGATAGAAATGTAATTTTTATTTAGGTTTTAAATATTTTCTTTACATTTGTAACTCGGGGTACGTGAGAGCGCCTTTGTTAAGCAAATTTTGTAAGTTTTTATCGATGGTTTGTAGTTCGCTCAGCGATGGCTCAACGTGCTGCATCATCCATTCCTTGACCGTCCGCGCGTGGAAAATGGCGGAAAGCTGGACTTCGAGTTGTAAACTTAATTCTTCGAGGTTTTCAAGAAGACTGAAATTTAAAAAAATAATAATAATAATTTTTAAAAAATTTTAAATTAAAAAAAAAATATTTCTCACTTTGAACACTCATTTTTGATGAATTCGAGTTGCAGTGGATTCGCGTAACAACACGAAATATTAAAATTCGAAAACCAGCCGACAAAACTGTAAAAATAAACCGGAAATCGCCATTTTTTTCCCATTTATAATCAACGTTGAATACATTTTACCTGTCGCTGTTCTTCAATTTTGACAGTAAAAACACTTGGTTGATCAACTCGTTTATGCTGCAACATAACTCACTTCCGGGAAAAGTAATTGATGGTTCAACACGACGAGGTCTGTAAAATGATTTTACAAAAATTTTATTTTATTTTTTTTAAATCAGTTGTAGTTTTACCTCGGCCATAGATCCATGTCTATTTTCGTCTCTGATCCCAAACCTAGTAATTTTGATGCGTTTTGATGTACGAATTCGTTAAATTCACCGGAAATCATCGTTTGTAAACAAATAGTCAAACTCGGGATCGCTGAAGGAAAAAGTTCACACAAAACGGAGTAATGGTCGTATCTAAAAAATTACAATTTTTTTTTTTTTTTTTTTTAAAGTTAATTTCTAACCGTAATTTTGAAATTATGATTAATGACGTCACCTTTGCCAACCCGTGAGCGCCAATCCCCGAAACGAGTTAAATCTATTTCCGTGTTTGTCAATTTGTCGTGTCCAGTTGAGATGATTTTCAACGTGGTGTTTTATATCTGGAAGACACTGCGCCGGTCCACTCGCTCCTTTGAACGCCGAGGCGCACCAAATTGACTTAAAAACAGCCGCGTATTTACTCCACATCTCTGTAATTAAATTATAGATTTAAAAAATGTTAAATCTATTTTTAACGATTTTTTTTTACCATCTTCCAAGTGGAATCCCGTAGAAAGATAACACCAAACCATCGGTTCGATGAGAGACCCGATATTATGAGCTGGTAGTCAAATAAAACGACAATAGATGGCGTTATATAAATGAAAAATTTTGGATTTTTCAGTTATACCTTCGAGTTGGTTTTGATCGATACTTCGAATCATGTCGTCCCACGCTATAATTTCGAGTTCCTGTCGTATTGAACGTGCATATTCCGCAGTTTGGCACAAATGGGTGAGATATATTTGTTCTTTGGTTAATTTTCGTGACGAAAAACGCTTTTCGCATCGACCGCACTGCGCCAAATGCCAAACCTGGAAAAAAAAAATTTTTTTATACTTTTATTTATTTCCAAAAAGGTTTTTCGTACTTCATCGGCTCCGATGTGTAACCAACGACATTGGGAGTGAAGTTCGAGCATTTGTCTAGTCATTTCCTCGATTAAATTTCGCGATTCAGGGTGCGATGGGCAAAGAACGTTGGGATATTTATCGATTTCGCGTAAATGTCGGAATTTTTCGTGTTTTAGAACGAACTGAAAGAAAATAATTGACATCAAATGTATTTTTCTTTGATTTTTTGACTTTTTCCTACCTCCAAGTGGCCGAAACATTGGATCAAAGGAATAACGAGCAACTCGTTTTTAGATGCAAGCTGTAGAATACGTTCAATGTCATCTTTACTAAGAAAAACACAATTATTTCATTTATTGATTTTATTTTATTTTATATTATTTATTTTTTATTTGAGCAATACCTATAGGCGTCCGGTTGTGCGAGTAGTTTCAAATCTCCCCAATAGGGGAACGTGTCCTCGTATTCTATGAGCAATCCAGTGGCTCCGTTGATTTTTAAAAACGAGAAAAGCTGCAAATAAAACCCACATTTCATCACTACTCACGACTTAAAATGAAAAAATTCACAACAAACCCGTTCAAAATACGAGATTTTGGGCGGCGCACCCTTTAGGTCTAAATGCACGAGTCTTGTGATTAAAAAACATAAAAATGGTGATAAAAACGTCTAAATAAATCATCTAAAGTGCTTTATATTACCTGTGGCCTTCGGTTTTCATGATTTCTCTCCGGATGTTGTGATAAAAATGCGATTTTGTGTTTACATAATTCTGGTTCCGGGTTTCAACCCACTTCCGGTTCAGTGGGTGAAAGTGAAATCGGCTAAACCTAACACGAGCATGGCTGTGTTTGTGTTGATGGTCAAAGAGCGATCATTTAAACAAAAATGTACATGAATGTATTGAAATGCGAAGAGGATTTCCTGCATTTAAATAAAACACCTGGTGTCAAATCTCTCAGTTTATTTATTGGTGAGTTTTAAAATTCATATTTCATTCATTTATTTATTTGATTTGATACATTTTTTTACAGGTATTTTATCACTGGGATTAGGAGCGGCTTATTACGGACAAGGTTTGTATAAAAATAACGTGAAATAAGATTAAATTTTAAAATTTTTTTACATCTTTTTAGAATCAATATGGCTGAAAGTGATGTATGTTGGTGGTTCTGTGATTTTAGGTTTAACCTTCCTAGAAGAATGGGAGGTAAAAACAATAAATTTTAAATATTAAATTGTAAATTTTAATGTTGATTTTTTTTTTTTTTTTTTTAAATAGGATTTTATTGTGGACCGAACGAAAAGTTCACTTTTGTTACGACGAGCGACGGTTTTTCAAAAACTCTTTTGCCGGGATGAAAATCGCCGTGTTACTTTATCTATAAATGACGTAATGAGCATTAGAATCAGCCATAACGAATCACAGCCACATATTATCCTTGCTTTAAGATCGGGAATGCAATTGGCAATCTCGGAAACACACAACAATGCAAACTTGAGGTAAAAAAAAAAAAAAGAAAGAAAAATTACAATTAAAAATCATTTTTTATTACTATTTAATTCAATTTTCTAGTGAAATCGAAACCCTAGCGTCAAAAATCGAATCATTTCTCAAACTAAGTAAAATCGAAAACATCAACCCGGATGTTTATCGACCATCTTTCTTCGGAAACTACGAAAACACCTCATCGGATTCGGACGAAGATTCGTCCCGACACATTGTTACCTCGCTGCACTGATAAAAGTAGCTTTGCTTTTAGTCAATTTTTTTTTTAACGTTATTCAATAGTGACATAACAAATGGTGCTAAAGCTTTCTTTATAATTAATTAATTATTTTATTTATTTACATAAAAAATAAATTTAATGAACGAAAAAATCAGGACGCTGCTATCTGCGTGAGTGGACCTTCGAGATACTCCGCTAGAGCGAGCGCTTTTGACTTGAGTAACCCAAATCCGACAGTTTCTTTGGAATACATGCACAAAAGGAGATTTGCCACTTGCGTAATGGCAACTTTTCCTTCCTAGAAAATAGAAATTAATCAAAAATTTAATCTTCATTTTTTTTAATTTCCAATTTTGTCACTTGGCAATCGAGCAAAACGAATTTCAGTTTGTCTTCGTTGAACGCCGCGCGTCCGTTTTTTTCGTACGCCGTCCAGATGTTGCTCGCGATGGATGCTGTTACTTGAGCATCTTTGTCGCCATAGCCAGAATATGCTAAAAGAGACCCTTCGCTGTTGAGGAGTCTGTAAATGGGAGGAAAAATGGCATCACGTGATATGTCAAATTAAACGGGAAATGATCTTACAAAGTGCTTTGAACTCCGCCCGTGTTGGCTTGTCCGAGCACTTGTGTCAGTGCTTTGGGTTTTAACATGGTTTTGCCAGGTTTTTAAGGGTTTTTTAAAGGGGTAAGGAAAGAAAAATTAAAGTTTTTTTCAACTTTACGAGCGATTTTCCCAAATGCGTTGCGGTATCTACCCAGTTGTTTTCAGTTTTTGCCGGTAGAGTGAGCGGTGGCGTGATTGCAACGAGATAAAATTTCAATAACATTGCATCATTCGTGTGGAAATTTACTAAAAATGCTTAAGAGAAAATGTAAAATAGTATTTTAGTATATTTTTAAAGAAAAACAAGCAACATGTTATTTTAAAAATTTAATTGATATACACCCCTGGTGAGGAAAATGGTAACTGAACATCGCGTTGACCGACGAAAATGCAGATAATTCGACAATTTACATCGTCTGCAATTCGATGGACAGCGAGTAAGTGATATTAACTGATATTTTATCAGTATAAATTAATGATTTACGTTTTAATGGCAGAAAGAAGACGATTTTATCAACAGGCAAGGATAAACCAATCGGATGGTAATAAAAAATTAAAATTTTAAAACAAGAAAATCAATAAAACTGTTTTCCAGGAAAATACGAAGTATGTCTGGACCACCGTAAATTAAAAACACCCAAAGGCAGCATTCTGGAGGTACCTTCCGAAGCATTAGCACTGGCCGTGGCTCAAGAATGGAACATTCAGCAAAATTTTATCCAGCAAAATTCGATGCATTTGGTACAAGATACATCTATACACCATAATAATATTTTAATGCATTTTATTTCACGTAGACGTCATTATGCAACACGGCATTGGATAATCCAATGCATTACTCGAAACAATCACTCGTAGACAACGTTTTGGAGTATTTAGAAACAGATACACTTTGGTTAGTAGATTTTTAAAACGCAAAATAACAAATTTTTTTATACAAGTTTTAACATTTATTAAAGTTTTCCACAACTGGAACCAGAAGAATTAGCCAAATTGCAGGAAGAAAAGTGGGATCCAATCGTGGAGTGGTTCGAAAAGCGATTCGACGTGAAATTGAATATAAGTTCGGACATCGGTGGTCAAGTCATGACCGGCAAAGTTAGAGACGTTCTCACACGTCAATTAAAATCATACGATTTTTGGGCACTCACCGGTGGGTAAAAGTATAAATTTTATTCAAAAAAAAATTAATTTTTACTTAAAAATAGGAATATTCAGCGCAGTCGAAACACTCAAATCACTCATCTTGACCCTGGCGGTCGTCGAACGAAGACTAAATTGCGAAAAAGCAGTCACATTATCACGACTCGAGACTGAATATCAAGTAAAAAAAACTTGAAAATCAAAAATTGATAAATTTTTGATAAAATCCTCCACTTTTTAGATCTCTCACTGGGGCAACGTGGAATGGGCGCACGAGATCGAACTCATGGATTCCCGAGCCCGGTTAGCGGCAGCCGCAATTTTCATCCACTTGAGTTACGAATCGAACAAACGTGTTGAAAAAATGACAAAATCCTCTCAAATATAAAGCCAAAATTTATTTTAAAATTCCAAAATTGTTTATTTCGTCAATCCACCTCGTTCGCCATCGTCATATCGTGAATATTTCTCTCCACTTCGTCGATATCCGCTCTCTGACAGTCGATAAAATGAGTAATCTCCAAAATCCTGTTTCTATTCCTCCTAATCTCGTCTTTTTTCATCGCTTCTAGCCTCGTTTCGGACCACGCTTTTATCCCAAGCACTATCTTGTCCTCCATCTTATCAATTTTGCGCGTTCTCGCGTCGTGAGAGCCCCCTAGCGTCGACATTACCGCGTCTTTGTCCGTAAACAACTCCTTCATGTGTTCCGGAACTACTTCTTCGTCTTTGATGACCCGTTCCATGAAATAGAGACTGATGTCGGCCACTTGTTCGTGGAATCGCGTTTCCTGGTCGCGAATCACCGTCGCGATCGCTCGGATGGACTCCATGGCATTCTGGGTGATTTCTAAAAGGAAGCGCTCGAATTCTTTGAGGGATTCTTCGACTTGGTCCGATAAATATAATTCGTTGTCCATTAGTTGGTTGTTGAGGGCGTTGATTTCTTGGTTGTGGTCATTGTAGAGGGCTGCGATGAGTTCTTGGTCCACGTCTTCGTGGTCAGCGGCACTGTACAGGTCTTCGTTTGCCTGGTGTGAGTCAAGAGCAAGTGGAAATTAGAAGAAAGGCAAATAATGTAAAAAAAAGTTTCGAAAAAAAATTCCACAAGAATGTGAAAAAATTTCACACAAAAACTTCAAAATACTAAAAAAAAAAAAAAAAAATTTAAATTAAAAAACTTCAACTCACTTTTGATTTTACAACGATGAAACTATTCACTAATTCCACCGATTTGAGTAAATTCTCATTTACCGCTTCTTTTACAGCTGCTTTATATGCATCAACTTCGTCTTTCCTCGTATAGTACTCCGCCAAATTATCATCGAACGCTTCTTTGCACGTCGATAACAAATTCTCTTTGAACGTAACAATAAATTAAGAAATTTTT
Source organism: Geophilus truncorum (assembly GCA_034695745.1). Taxonomy (NCBI): domain Eukaryota; kingdom Metazoa; phylum Arthropoda; class Chilopoda; order Geophilomorpha; family Geophilidae; genus Geophilus; species Geophilus truncorum. The sequence goes on from JAQFZP010001755.1 coordinate 12,716, forward strand.
ATTTTTTTCTCAAAAACATTCTCTCTCAAAAAGGATATTGGTAATATATCCTATCAGCGCCATCTAGCGTCAAGCACAACGCAACATCTTTATCGTGCGCCAATAACGAATCCAAAAGAACGGTCGAATGGAAATAATTTACGCACGCATCTTTATATAGTTTATCCTTTTCATCTTGCGTTATTTTCTCGTTTAATTTCGCTAGTTCAGTTTTATCTTTGGCGTTCAGGGCTTCTAATGGACTGGAGTATTTTTCAATTCCAAGCGTTCTCTGGGAACAAAAAATAATATTTTTTTAAGGTAATTTTTGAAATATTTTAGTTTTTTTTTTTTTTTTTTACTGTTTCCAGATCGATGCGTCGATAGTCCAAATAAACGACTTGAGGGAGAAAAGCGGCTACGAAAAGTCGGTACGACACGTTTGTTGACAATGGGTTGCCATTTGCGTTGAGGGTTTTGACGTTTTTTAATTTCCGGACGACAATTAACTGGAATTTTTAAGCAGGTTTTTACTATTTGGTCGGTGTTGAATGCGTTGATTTTGTGTTTTACGTTCTCCATGTCGTCTAATTTGTTGTTGCCGACGCTCAGCACTTGGAGTTTCTGTAGGTTTTCGATGTTATCTAGTTTGGTGATGCGATTGTTGAAGAGCGAGAGGTCTTCGAGATTTTTCAGATTATTCAAACCGCAGACGACTTCGATGTTGTTGAAAGATAAATCTGGAAATTCACCCTCATTTAGAAATACTGTACTTAGATTTTAAATTAATTTTAAAACAAATTTACCGAGCCAAGTGAGATTCACCAACGAGTCCAAACCGTCGATTTTCTCAATCACATTGTTATCGAGATTCAGTCTGCGGAGAGACGTGAAGTTCCACAGATTTTCAATTTGCAGAATATCTGTGTGGAATTTCACATTTTTTTTTTACTGAAAAAACACTTTTTAATTGACAAAACTCAAATTTAAAGCTCACTTTTAAAGCTCAAAACCAGCGTTTTAGCATCGGAAAACTTGATGCCTTCCTGCAGAGCGATTTTGCCAGCCTCTCCCTCCGGTCGCTGCTCTTCAACGGCTTTTTGCAACAACTCCTCGCTAATGATCGTCGGTTCGATGCAATCGTAAATACTAACCATTTTAAAAGCAAATAAAACCTGAAAATTAATCCCCTACATGTTGTTTACGCCGTTTCCATAACAACCAAAATATTGCGCAACCTGGCGAGTGATTGCAAAAACTCTAAATCGGGATTACGGCACGTGACGATGACGTCATCCGGTTGTATTGCTGTTCAGAGCAGGGTTTGGTGACACTTGCTCGAAATCCATTCAATTTTGCTGTTTAATTCGAGCTTTTAATGGAGACGGTGACTTCGTTCTTCGGGGGTAACCCTTTCGCATCCCCGGTCGGTCAAAAAATAGGTGAGATTCGTGCATAATGCGAGGGAAATTGAAGAAATCGGCGTTTTGTAATTCAATGAAACTCGTTTCAGAACAAGCGACTGACGTTTCTCTTCCGTCAGAAAATTGGGCGTTGAATTTAGAGATTTGCGACATAATTAACGAAACGGACGACGGGTACTCGGAAATTTAAATTTATTGATTTGATTTGATTTGATTTGATTGACCTTTTATTCGCGTAGGGCAAAAGACGCGATCAAGGCCATGAGGAAAAGATTGACGCAAAATGCAGGCAAAAATTACAACGTAGTCATGTACACACTCACGGTATTGTTTTTAAAGATAAAAATAATTTTTTTACAATTTTTGTTTTCTTTTATAAAGTGTTGAAATTTGTGGATTTTCTTTTTTTTGTATTAAGGTTTTGGAAACGTGTGTTAAGAATTGTGGCAAGAAATTCCACGTTTATGCAACCAGTAAAGAGTTTGTGCAAGATTTGGTCAAGTTAATTGGACCGAAGAATGATCCACCTACTGCTGTGCAGGAGAAAGTACTCAGTCTTATTCAGGTGAATTTTTTGGAGTGATGGATTTTAATGAGTGTTAATGAAAATGTAGGCAAAATTTAGTCTAAGGTTTGTGAAAAGTTGTTTTTATATCGTTTAGTATTATGTGTAGTGTTTTAAGTGTTTACATTGTATATTTTTTTAATGCAATGTAGTTAATTTCGAGAATTTTGCGAGTTAAGAAATATAGAAAAAAGTTAAATGTTTGTAATTTGATAATTGATATTTTGGAAACGTTGACACTAAAAACGTCTAAATTCATTCTTAATGTTAAATTTTTACTTTAGGTGGCAGTGTAATTGCACCAAACACGAACAAAATATAAAAAATACTCAATTTTTCAAATTTTATTTCATTTTTCTAGAGTTGGGCCGACGCTTTTAAAGGAAATTCAGAGATGAACGGCGTCGTTCAAGTTTATCACGATCTCAGACAAAAAGGTGTCGAGTTTCCGATGACGGACTTAGACGCAATGGCGCCCATACACACCCCAGTCAGAGTACGTATTAAATTAAATTTATCTCATAAATTTTTCTCTAATTAATTAATTACAATTTTTCTCACCAGAGTGTAGTTGATCCCGTCGTTTCTGCCAAACCCGAGAAATGTTTCGCACCTGTACAACAGGTGGATGTAATAAAAACAAAAAACTCTATTTTTATTAATTTTTATTAACAAATTAATCAACAAATTAAATTTTTTTTTCTTAGGTTCCGGTTGTGACGCGTCTGAGCGCCGGAAGTGCCAATTTGACCTCTGAACAACTGACTAAAATGCGGTCGGAGCTGGACATCGTCCAGGGGAACATGAGGATCTTCGGAGAGATGATGATGGAACTAGTTCCGGGTCGGGAACACCCGAGTGATCTGGAACTGTTACTGGATCTTCATAAAACGTGCAAAGCGATGCAGGCGAGGATCGTGGAGCTCATCGATCGTGTTGGGAATGAAGAAGTGACCAGTGGGTTTGAAATGAAGTTGTCACAGTGTTTGGAGTTAATTAATTTTTTTTTGGTTTTGTTTTGAAATAGATGAACTGTTGAGAATAAATGATGAGATGAATAATTTATTCCTGAGATATTCACGTTTCGAAAAGAACAGACCTCGCCCACTCACAGATGTAAAGGAATTTGAATTATTGAATTTTGGGGAGTGTTTGTTGATTATTTTAAAATTTAATTTTTTTTTTTTTTTTGGTTGAATTTCGTTAAATTTTTGTTTAATTTTTATCGAATTTTTTAATTTTCTATGAATTCTTTAAAATTTTTATTGGAATTTATAATTTTTGTTGCATTTTTAAACTTTTAATGAATTTGTAATTTTTTTTCTTTTAGTCTACTCCTGAAGATAAACCACTCATCGATTTGGACGAGGGACTGAGCGACGTATCGTCAAAAATGGAGAACTTGGGTCTAGCGACCGCGAAAACCTCCAATTCGAGTCCCAGCAAAAAGGGATCGGCAGCTGACGACGAGTTCGACATGTTTGCGCAATCGCGAACGGCGTCGTATGAAAAGACCAAAACTTCGTTAGGCCTAATCCCAATTTTAACACTCAAAATTCCAAAACTAAAAACAATTTCAATTTATTTTTCAGGGGCAGTTCTTACGACGACAACGTGCGTGCCGACGACAGCAGCAAGTCTCTGTCTAACATGGCAACCGCCAGAACCAGGGTAAAGTAAATTTTAAATTATTTTTTTGAATTTTAAACGCTAATCGCACTGCTTTTGTCGTGACTCGTGTTCGACGTACTGTATTGTCCTGTCGCTTGCTCAGGCTCCGCAAGATGAAGGTTTAGAAGAACATGTAAATATTTTTTAAAAATTTTGACTTTTTTCAGAATTTTTAGACACTAAAAGTGATTTTTTTTTTTTTTTTTTTTTTTAGCTTCAATCTGAAAACGATTTCGACGAAATGGAAGCATGGCTCAAAGGACAGGTGAAAAAATTTCCTCGCAGACCGGAACCTTGCGTTAAAATTTTTTTTAATTTAAATTTTAGCCGGTTAACGCGCAAACGGCGTCCGGATCTCAACCAGTGAGCAGTTCGGGTGAGCAATTTTGATATTTTATGCCGAAGGAAGTGAAAATCGAGGAAAAATTTCAGAATTTGACCGATTTCTCGCTGAACGAGCTTCCGCTCCCGACCACTCGGCGGCGGCGGCGGCGCGTAGTACGGCGAGTCGCCGTCAGGTTGATAAGGACGAAACGGAGAATAGGATGTTCGCGTTGTAAAAAAAAAAAAAGGAAAATTTTATTGTTTTTGTTTATTTTTATGGGGTTTAAAGATTTTAATTAACGTTTAAATTAATAAAATGGTGCAAATCAATTTGAGACCAAACAAAATAAAAGAATTTATTGCTTGACACACGACTTGATTAACATTGTTTTACATGTATTATTTAGTATGTAGAACGATAACAACGAATTTTTTTGAATTTTTATTTTTTTAGGGGAATTTTTTTTTTTTTGGGGGGGGGGGGGGGAGGGATC
>JAQFZP010001756.1:0-17119 GCA_034695745.1 Geophilus truncorum
GTTGTTTTTGATTTGTGTTGAAAAATTATTTGAGGTTTGGAAATTTCAAGTTCTATTCAAACTGTAAATTTTATTTTGAACTGCTTCACACTCTTTGAAGTGGGGGAAAAAACTGCATCATGGAACTTGACGTGTGCAAATAAGTGGTGCCGCGGCTTGAAGAGAAGCTGCGGGATTAGATTACATAGTAATATTGAAAGGACACCACCGTCTAGCTCGGCTTGCAATTTCGGTTTCCAGCACAATGTTTATCGAGTGGCGTAATTTGGGTTATTTTTTACTGGCTATCTATCTTGTAGGAATAATTCACGAGATTTATTCCCATACATTGATTCTTGTATTATTCTACTAAACCCCAAGTCCTGATACTATTCTCTCCACGAAAAGACGAAAAACCTTTAACCTTTTACGTTATTTGCTACAGGTTAATCTCCCTGGTATTTATTACACTTTAATTGTAACAGGTGTAATTTTTACAGCAGAAAAGCAAATTTAAAATGATATCGCGCTCACCAGATGGCTCACAACCAGCAGTTATTGTTCGAAGCCTTTTTTTCTCCCTTGTATTTTTTTCTCCTTTTTTTATTTTTGCGTCCCGCCTATCCCTTATGTGTACATGGAGGTGCCTCATAAACGATAAAGGTCTTTTGGACCGTCGTAAAAACACAACTGGTGGCCGTTAAGTCGTGTCGAGTAATTTGCAGAGATGGTATAGTGCCAATGACAGCTCGGTCCATCCTCCTTTGTCCTCTTTTATTCTTTTTTTTTTTTCTTTCTTTTTTTTTTGTGCCTACCAGACTAGACTGATAGATGGGTTCAATTTCCCTTTACACCAACACGGTTCTCTGTATTCCATCCAGGCATGCAAGACCCTATCCTTAGCAACCTATCACGGTGTTGGTGACAGGATGCTAAGCGAAGTATTAAGACCAGAAATATTGTTATTTGAGGATATTTTTTTTCTCTCTCAGAGTTAGGGTGGGGAGAGCGTAGGAGGCGAGAAAGCACTTTGGAAATATGAAGTGTTGTTGGTTTATGATCACTTTTGATCCCTCTTTTGGTTTTAAGGAGCCGGGATTTAAGAGTTGTGATCAAAGGCGTGTACTGAAGCCATCAAAGATTATACAAGGGAGAAATAGGGAGCGTTATATCTTCTCGTGAAAAGTCGTTAGGAATTCCTGCGATAGTTAGTGAGATGGGTGACATTTAGTGTCCTTGCTGGAAATTGGATTTGTAGGGAATTGAGGGGTGAGGCGGGTTTTGCTCGGTACAAATTAAAGCGTGTAATTTGTTTGGAATTTTGTTTAGGAATCAATAAAGTTGCACCAGTTGATTCAATCCGAGTAAAGCAGAAGAGCTGGGAGTATTAAAAGTTTCTCTTTCTTTGTTTGGGAATGGATAAAAGGGGGTAAGGGGTAAAAGGAGAAAAGTAACAAACAAAAGGGTGCACGAGAAGTGCAGGGAAGCGAGGGAAGGCTAGATCCGTGTCCAACCTGGAGCAATCTCATCAAAACGTGTGTGGGGTTGGCTTTCATCTTCTTTTGCCACTTTTGCCCATAGCTGTTGGCAAAAATCGATGGCTTAATATTAGTGGTCGGGTCATAGTGGGAGAGTGAATGAGTTGGAGGGGAAATGGAGGAGAAGAAAGAGGGTGACTCTGACTGTCCTCTCTCAGCTCCATTCTCTTTCCGTCCTCTTGTGGGGTTATGTGGAATGGGAGACTCTTGATGGTGGATTATCAAATGTTTGCCAAGTGCACTAGAAGTAAAGTGATGTCGCAATTTCCTTTTGGTGCAATGGAAATTGGGAGATCAACTACTTGATGGGGCACATATTTATCGGATTTGTTTTTCCAGCCAAATTGGTTGGGTCATGCTCTATTCATTGAATTCCCTAGTTGGCAAGTAATCGAGATGGAGAAATAAGATAAAGTTTTAACCGGTTTTGCAATATGTTAACAAAAAAAAAAATAGTAAAATTTTTAAATTTTAAAAATTTTAATTTTTAGTTTTTTATTTATTTAAGTTTCCCAACAAATTGGGGTTTTTTTTCCCAAGAAATTTCACACAATGGTCTAGTTTAAACTACACTCTTTTGAACTTTTTGTTCACAGTACTTGTCAAATGGAGGGAAAAAAGGTTTGTGAGCTACTTAAGAGAAACTAACGCCACAGGTCCCTTGGGTTAGTGAAAAGTAGCCAGTGTGTTGGGTCTTGGTGTTGGCTGGCTCAGCACAAATTTGCCAGCATGGGGGCTAAAGTGAGGTTCACGTAGGTAGAAGAAAGTTGCCAATTGAGAGAAGAGAAGAGAGAGAATGGTGAAAGAGAGCTCTGTCGCTGGTTACAAATTGCACCTCTGATTGCTGACCAGTTACAATATTACTGAAGGATCCATTTTTCACGTCCAATTTGTCGCACCACGTTTACTCACGAACATCATCATTTACAAAACAAAGGAAAATACATCATTTAGGGTCTCTTCACCTTTAAATGATGTTAAAACAATTTTATGAAAAAGAACCGAAAATAAAAACGTTGAGTGCTTTAAGTCATGAATAAAAATTTGAACGTTAGATATAAAAAGGGACAAATGTTTGTCCTTGTTTGAATAATAGAAGAGAGAAGAAAAAATAGGTTTGTCTATGGCGCAGCAAGACTCAAACTCGGTTATCATTGCTGAACAACCAGCTCAGGCGCTGCTTTGATGGACATTCAGGAAATTACATTTTCCGCCGCACTTAAGCCAATGCCTAATCTTTCTTTATATTCAATACTTGCATAAAGCATTTCATATAGTGGTAATATTTGTTGAAAAGAAAATCAACTGAAGTTGGTAAAAAGGAATTTTAAAGGGTGAGGATTAGAATGAAGAAATGTTGTGCGTGGATTTGAATAATTTATGTTATCTTTATACATTAATTGTGTTTAAATACTCATAATTACTGTTGACTTTAATCACCATTCGACCACGTTTAGATACTTAGATTGCGTAAATAAAATGCACCAGCAGACACAATTAAAAGACCATTAAGCCCTCTCTTAAAATTCAGCCAGATAATGTAAACACAACTATTTAATTCCCACCAATTCCTGTTGGCTTGTTGCAAAAAAGTGTGAAACCGGGAGGAAAAAGCAAAACCGATGCTGCAAAAGCGGTCAGTTTGAGTTGGCAGCTTAAACGACTCGATCGTAGCCCCAATTTATCGATTTATTGGAATCCATCTCTTGCAGCAGAGCGGAACTTGGAGGGTATGTGTTGCACTAGCAACGGCAAAAGGTTAAAACGAGGGAAAAGGGACAAAATCCAATAATTGACTATGCTATAGAATCCATTGTGCAGCGCTTTCTTACAAAATTCGCCCCTCCTCCCGCTCTTCGCCAACCCCCCTTTCGGTGCTTTTATCGCGCAACAAAGTGGACAGCAATGAAAAGAAAAGATTTATACGAGTCTAATGCAATCTTAAAGATCAAAACAAGCAATCTGCGCGGCTCCACCTACAAATATATTAGGTGCAATTTTGATGAACAACTCGCTATTCAGGCAGCGTTGCACTGGGCTGAATCCTTTTGGCGGCGGCACAAAAGGGCGAGGAGGGGGACCAGTATTTCTTGCACAAGCGAGTCCTATTGCTCCCTTTTTGGATCGCATCCAAATCAGCCTTTCTTTCACAGTGCAGGCAAACAAGCCTAGCATTCCATCAGCCATTGGCTTGTGAGGTGACCGAGTGAGTGTCAGCGGTCTAATAAGCTGTCTGCCGTCTTATTTTTACTGTCGACCCTAATCATCCCGCTTCGTAAATGATTTATCGACTAGAAAATCAAGTGCAAGGAAAGAAATTCGTGTGACGTTTGAAAGGTAAAAAGAAATAAAAGAAGTGAAAAGCAGTATTGATTAATTGGCAATTTTTTTTATAGTGACATAAAACTGTCAATGTGGAAAAATAAAAAGAGATTTTAAACTGACGATTTAGAGATAAAAGTTGCATTTTTTAACAATTAGGAAGAAACCGTTGATTATTAAGATTATTGTTAGATTGCTTACATTGTTAATTATTATTGAAGTTAATGTTCATTGTATTGTTGATTACCTGGATACCCAAATTCATTGTATTATCCCTGAAATTTATTAAACTCACTCTGTAGACATCTCCTTCCATTCTACGACTCCACACAAATACATCAACCGTATTATGCAAATAATTTGCAAAATGTCGCCATGTTAGGGAAAGTGTGATTTGTGTGCTGGTCTACACGGGTTTTCTAATTTCATTCGTGAATTATGGAATTTTCACACGCGGTGACGGTCGGTATCTGCTCGTATGTGTGTGCGGCAGTGAAGCGAGCCACCGTCACACGCGTCGCATTTGTCTGGCATCTCCTAAGTCCAGCTTTTAGTGAACGCAAAGATGGAAAAGGTTTTATTTCCCTTTATTTTTTCACCAATTTTTTTATAGTGACTGTGTGAAAGGTAATCTGGTTCCAATTCCAGCTTCTTGCGCTCGAAAGATTTTGCTACTTTAGCCATTTTTTCCATTCTTTTTATAACCTTTCTATCAGCAGCTGCGTCAACACCTTTAACAGATTGCTGCAGCCTGGTGATGTGAGAACTAAGCAGGCTTAACTCCTGACACTGTGGGTTTTAACTGTCCCCCCCACTACTTTAGATGTGCTGTTTTAGGTACGACATGTGAGAAAACTGCGAGTGAAATAAAGAAAAAAAAAAGTAATTAGAAATTGGTGCCGCGTTCTATTTAAGCGGCTTTTCTGTTTTGCTGGATTTAATATGAGTCTTTGATAAAGTGGGTTTAAAAACTGGGTTTGGAGGCGACTAATTCGGAAATTATATCGGGTTAATATGAATTTTAGCAAGACCGGGTTTCGGATGCAGTTGGTTAATTTGAAATTCAAATAGAGCAGCGTCTAGGAATTGTGTTGCGTTGAATAATTTCTCACGTGCTGCTAATGGACAATGCAAGTGCGTGAAGAGCATCGGTTGGTTTATGCGAGCGACGCACGCGGCCGGGTTCACGCCGAAACGCAACGCAGGTGCGCCGTTTCGAGAGGTGAAAGCCAGTGCATGAAGTATTGATAAGGAAGAAACGGCGGATGAGAGAAAAGGGGAGTCGTAAATAGACGAATGGGGAGTGCATCATTGACGAAGAAGCAACGGCGCGCGTCTCCATGGAAATTGGTGCCGTTTGCAATGATCCGGGGTGCGCGAGCGATGACCCCGTCTCGACTTTGTTTAATGTTAAGTTTTTCAATAAGGCGAGATGTGGTGGCGCCCATTAGGCGTCTATTTCATTCGAGAGTGGTGTGGCATGGCACTTGTTTAAATTGCTTTGCATATGCGACGCTCTAGCTAGCTTCTACAGCGTCGTATCTAGTCTTGCGCACTGTCTCCTCTCGCACCTAATTGCGAGCGATCGTTTTTAACAAGTTCGAACGTAATTGATATGTGTTTTAACTTTGAAAGTTTTCGATCTTCGCTTGAGTTCCGCCTTGGCTAATAGTGTGATAATGATCCCTTCTAATAGATCCTGATTGTATAATGCGTGTCGTTGCACTTTGCTTCCTTCTGCGTTATTCTTAATATGAAATTGGTATTTTCAGCGGAAGTTGGCGAAATTTAAACGCAGGAAAAGGTGGAATTGACGCTTTTAATGGCGGTGTAAATGAAGAAAATAATAAAGGGGTGTTGGTGATTGAGAAAATGTTGTTCTGTTAGATTTGTTTATGGCGACGTGTCGGTGAAGGGTGTTGCGGATTCGGGTAAATTTGTTTCGTTTTCGGGGGGAGGCTTGATCAGGTGATGGATTTCCAATTGGATTTCAGTCACTAATGGTTTAAATCAATTTCCAACAGTTGGAGCAGTTGAAAAAAAAAACAAAAAAATAAATAGATTTCAAGTTGGTGTATGTAAAATATTGATTGCTATTGTGTTTTTGATATTTAGATGAGAAAAAAAATGGAAAATTGCATATATTTTTACTCTAGAAAATTCATTTTTCTCTGTTTTGAAAGTGACTTTTTGTTTTATGGAATTGAATTTTTTTTTTTCAAACTTTTCTTTTCTTTGCTCAGCTATAAGCATTTTTACTGATACATGTTTATTTAAAAAAAAAAGTTTTTGTAGTTATTGTTTACACTTCTTTTGGGCTTGGAGAATTATAAACATTATAAACATTATATCCATATTTAAGTTACTGAAAGGTTTACATTGGAGTAAAAGAAAAGAAATTCGTATAAAGCAAACAAGTGGCGTCATGTAATGCATTTCAGCTTAAGGTAGTTTATTTTTCTATTTTTTGACTTTAGTTTTCTACAGTTACTGTAGTATATTCATTGCATTAGGCATTTAGCTTTGCTGCATTACTCCTCCCCGCATTACTCCACCCATCAACAAGGGCAGTGCTACGTGCTCGGCTCACTCAAACCAACCTCACTGGCAAATGTTTTTTTAAATCCCCTCGACCACATTGATCGTCGGACCTCACGTTTCACCAATCATTGAGAAGGAGATTTAGCCAGATTTTTCTTTTCCTTTTCCCTTTTCCCTTTTTTTTTCTATCTATTTTTTTTTCTATTCAAAAACTTGGGAGTGATTTAATGAGAAACGTTCGAGTCGAAGTAGACGAGTAAGCTTAAGGTTTGTGTCAATGCTTTACAGACAAGCTGGGAGGTTCGTAACTTATTTTATTAAAGCGAAACGCGGATGCCATTTGCTCATTTAGCGAGACTCGATTAGTATACATTATACAATGGCATTATCCAATACACTTTGCATATTGTAATTTAATTGTGCGAAAAGGATGCGCGCACTTGTGCAGTCATTACGTACGTTCGAAGTAAAATTGAGGTAAATAAATTTGTAACTTAAGATCGCAAAGTTGAAGTTGTAATTGCTGGGAATCGGTGGTTTGATGGGAAGTTAAACTTAGTTTGATAAATTATGTAATTTTGCTTTTTGTGGCTTTAAAATATTAAATTTAAGAAAAATTCGTAATCTCGTAATTTAATGCAAGAAAGGTTTAAATTTCATGTTTATTTGACGAAAATAATCATTGAATTACGACATTTTCTAGAATTGGATCGAAAATCGATGCAGATGTAACTGTAACGTGTCAAAAGACTCGAAAGTCAAGTTAATTTACAGTAGTTTCGAATTTGATTGAGCATCCAGATGAGCAACGGGTTTGTCATTTCATTCTGTTTTCTTATCCAATGTCAATTTGAACTAACATGAAATTAGCCCCGTGGCCTCTCATGTCTTGTTGACAGTGTCAAGTTGAGTAAGCTACCGTGTTTACGATTGCTATCCGATCGATATTTCGCATCCTTCTCTTTCCTCTCACTCAATGTTGGATTTATTTAAATCCATCGGTCCAGCGAATTATTTCAATTTGTCCTCTTTTCTTTTTCATTCTGACAAACAAATCCCACGAGAAAGAATTTCGGGATGGAAAAAGTAATGTCAGCTTTTTTTTTTTTTTTTTTCCCTTTATTTCTTTTTTTTTATTTTCCATCTTTTTTTTATTTAGTTTATTTATTTACTGTGGAAATTCTTTCGCACTACGCGAGGTACTATATGTTCACATGAATACACATAACACCGCAGCAATTTCTGTTGCTCGCTGGTGTTTGCTGACTCAGCTAGTCTTTCACTACACCGCATACATGACTAAACCCTACGAGAAATGCTCGGATTTTGTACAAATGCGACTATCCGCGTCCACGAGCATTTTTAATGCGTTTTTTTTTTATATTCGTTTGTATTCATATTTTCTTGGAAATGAGATTTAACGTGAATAGAATGGGGAGAAAAGTTGTTTTGATTTTTTTATTTTTTTTAAATTATTTTCCACCTTTTTTGTAAATCGAAATTTCATCAATTTTGAAAAGTGGTAACGAGTTCGGTTTGTACTGTCATGAAAGAATGGCACTTTGATGATGAGAATCGCAGGAATGCATGTACTTTGGGTTAAGGAAAACTCTTGATGTTTTGGAATGGTGTTTCATATACCTGAGTGATTGACTGTGGACGTAATAAGTTTTCTGTTTGGCAGAAACTCGCCCAGAAAAATAAATAAATAACAAAATAGGAACGCGAGTTACGGATGATGGGTTAAATGAATGAATAAATTGAATTTCGCTAAGTCAATCAATGGGAATAGAAATGAAATGAAATAGGCGAAATAAATATAGATTCAAGTGGTCTATAGTCTCAAGAGAAACAAAAAACAATGGGATAAAAGCATCAATAAAGATTTTTACCAAAAAGAAATATTTATTCAATTTTTTTAATTTTTTTTGAAACTTTAACATTTAAATAAAATAAAAAAAGAAAACAAAATTCCTACCTTTGATGAAGAAACACGCTGTGTATAAAATGAACAAATGAAACATGGTCCACGGAGCCGCATTCATGATAGGTGGTCCTAGTGTTAAGATTCTATTCCTTAATTTTTTTTCTATTCTGTCTACGTGATGTCGGAACGCAGTTGGCTGTCGACTGCAGGCGGCTGTTGTGAGTTCGTGTGTGGAATCGGAGCAGCAACAGCAACAGCAGCAGCCAGCAGTGGCTCTGTCTGTCTCTCGCTCGCTCTCTCGCTCTTTCTCACTGCGAGCTTCGATCGAATCTGCTCGCAAGTGTCGGAGAGTCGACTTTGCTTCATAATCGGGTGGATGGGATGACGGCAAGAGAAATGGAGAAAGAACCAGTTTGAAATACAGGTAGCAGGTGGATGGATGGACGGACAGGGATTGCCACGTAAGGAAGGCAAGCGGGAATGGCCAATTGGACGCGATGCATATTTCATAAGTCCGAATGTACGGGATGAAGAATAAATTGAGATACATGGCGCGGGGGTCGCTCGAGGTCGTCGCTGTCTTTTGTCTATTTTTGCTGTGTTGGATTTTTCCCCCATATTTTCCCACCAGTGAGTGACCAGTTGGCGGCCCCTTGCGTGTCTGCATGGTAATTGGTGATTTAGAAAGCTTGTAATAATAATTAGAGATAGATATAGCTATATGGTTCGCATGCAGTCATCGTAAAGACTCGGAAGTAGTTCTTAATCGATTTGGTCAATTGGGAGGAAAAAATTATATATTTTTTTTTTGTTGTTTTGAAAATGTGATTACAACTTTGATATTTTTTATAATACTTTATTTTATTTTTTTTACTTTACTTTAGTTGCGTGATGTTTTATTTATTTCTTCTATTTTTTTTTGTTATTTGATTCATCTGCAGTCGCAGAAAATATAAACTGGTAAACACGAGAAAGGGTGGAGTTTTTATCGGTTCCCTATGAAAGCTGAATAGAGTCAAGTTCGTATAAATCTATTGCACATGTAATTCATTCAACTCCTCCGAATCAGCTGTTGTCTTTTAGTTGCTTAACAACATTTTTAGATGCTAAACAGGTGCACGAAGGATATTAGATGGGGAAATGTATATAAATTCGTGTAACAGGTGACAATAATCGTGCATCTTTATCTTTTCTTTATCTTTTTTTTTTTATCTGAAAAAAAAGAAGAATAGAGAAAAAAAAAGTTGTGTATAAATTTGTTATCGTCTTTTTTCTATTTTTTTTCCTTTCTGTGCGTGTTGTATTCGGTTCTTATCAGTGCATTTTTTTTATTGTGTATAATGGATTTTTTTTCTCTCTCGACGTCTCAGCGAACATGGCCTCGCTTTTACTCTTGTTTGATGCGATGATTGATTGCGATACAGTGATGAAAGGAAGTTGGAAATAAAGGGGATAAAATGCGTGATTTATTTGATTTTATTTCGTTCGGCTTTCGCAGCCAGTGGTTTTTCACGTGTAATTGATTATGGATTGAATTTACTCCAAAGATAAACATCTAATGAGGGCAATTGCGATGCAATTTTCATTAATTATCCATTGTATAAAAAATACAATTGTGCGTGGATGAGCGTTTAAAAACTCTAACGATGAGCACAATTAGATGTGCGGGATGAGAGCATTAATCAATTTATAGCTTTGATGAGGTTAGATGTGGGTAATAAAAGAATAGAAATAGGGGATGGGAGGGGAGGGGAAAAACGAAATGGATTTATGTTATGGAGAAATGTGGTGAAACGTACGCAACAAGGTAAATGAATTGGTCGGGATTTACTTCCTCGTTTTGTGCGTTACCGCCGAGAATCGACTTTTGCATGCAAATGTTGGGTAAGAAGTTTTTGGTTCAAATTAAACATTAAATATTCACACGATTTGAGCGGATGAATTGCCCTGATGTGACGGGTTTTGTGCTTTTCATTCGCATGCTACGACTACGTAAAAGCTTTTCTGGTTAATCATTTTCATCTGTTTTTATGTTTCGATACTTTTTCTCTTTTTTTTTATTCGCGGGGTGGGGTGGGATGCAGAGTATATTTTTTCTAAAATCTCCAGCGGCGAGGAACCAAAGCCCAAGTGTTCCACAAATAACTCGCGCGCTGTCATAGTCGCAGCTCACCAGGGACCAGGCGTCGTCTCTTCCCGGCTAAATCACAACCTCCGACGGCTAAGTTATGTCCTCCTTCGCTTCATTTATGTGCCACATATTCGACAAGTGAGTACAAACTTTGTGCCCCCTCTGATTTTTATGGAGTTCCGAAGACCGGAAAAGGCAACCAAACGTACAGTTGGGCAAAATTTCAGCATAATTTATGTTGAGCGCTTCAAACCACTGTTGACGGGTATACGGAAGCAAAAGTTGTGATGAAAATTGAGGTCGAGCGAAAACGAAAACGAGACACGTGTACATGGAATGACATGTTTTTAAGTAAACATAATTTATTTACAGACGTGATCGTAATTAAATGACACGTTGTCACCTCTGCCACTCCTTTTCCATTTATGATTTTAAAAATTCACTACTTTTAACAAGAAACTACGTTTTTCCAAGAATTTTCAAAACAAGTTTGTTGTGTGGTGATAACTGCGTATTGAGCTGTAGCAAACTCGAAACCGTTTCCTGTTTTATTGAAAACAGGAAACCCTAGTTCCTCATTTGAATATGTTTGAATTATCCAGACCAAATCAATGCGGTATCTCACATCTGAGCAACTGTATGTGCAGACTGACGGAAAAGTTAAATCTAGAGAGCAAATGCACGTACGTGCCAATCGAATTAGCAATTCAGTTTGAAACCTTGGCTTGGGTAAACAAACAGCTTCACTGCACACCTTGACGTTGCAAGGGCAAGCCTACCCTCGGAGACCTGCATTACCCAAAATAAACATCATTACACTCGTCCGTAGTTTTGCACTCCGAATTAAGCAAGTCTTTTTTTCCCTGTATATCTCTCTCTCTCTCTCTCTCTCTCTCTTGGTGCACAACTTCAAGCATGTTATTCGCAAGCTTTGCATAAATAAATTTATTTGAATTAAAACATTGTGGTTTATAATTAAAGTTGTATATTTAAAAAGATCTGTGGTGTCTGAATTTTTAAACACAAACTAAAATTACTAAATTAATTTTTTTCCAAAAAGGAATTTTTTTTTAAATCAATAAGTTTGAGTTTTCATTGAAATTGAAATTAGAAATGTGTGTATGGCAGAGAAGCAGCTGAGAGACGAGGGGAGGAGAAAAGGGGAGTCGAGAGAAGAAGAAAATTTTGTCAATTCAGCAAATGACAAATTGCATTTTCAACTGATTTTATCGTTTCCTCGACTCTCCATCTGCCTCGAGGTGAACAGTATGTCTCTGGCTGTGTCCATGCCTGGAGTCAGTATTTTATTTTATTTTTTTTTAAAGTGGGAGGGGAGAATTTACAAGTGCGCTGCAAGCGAAACGGCAAGTAGATTCGCATGTTGCCCTACTGGGTGTAAAATAGACTTAGAGAATGTTTTCAAATTGAAACTGGATTCAACTTTTATTCTCATCTCTTGAAAGGATGAAGAAGGGAAAAAAATATTTGTTGTGTGACTACTGACTGGGAAAGCCATCTTGCTTACTATACTTTGGTTTTGTGATGATACGAAGAAAAGTTTTTGGTAAGCTGCCAGTTTTGTAAAGAGAAAAGACGAGGCATAGATTCGGCTTTGACAAACATAATTTGAAAAGAAAATGTTTAAGGCATTTTATTATTACTAACTACTTTAAAAAAGGATTTTTTTCTAATTTTTTTTCTTTACTATTTTTTTTTTTTTGTAAGTATAGAATAAACGTTTTCAATTCTCCTCAGAGTTTGTTGATGATGGCGCATCCATTTAGCTTATTTGAATACCATGTTTTCTTTTTGAATTTTTTTTTCTGTTTTGCTAACGAAAATTTGGCAGAACAATACGGTGCATGAATAGGAAAGGGGAAATATAATTTGATTCTATTGGCCCTGTAGCTATTTCAATACGTAAAGGAAGCATTACTTTGAAAAAGCCTGGCGGCATTTATTTTCAAATTGCATTTAAATTTGTTGCCGAGATTTGGGAAAACATTGGCAAAAAGTCATTGTTCCGTCTTCGTCTCGTTTTTTCTCTTTTTGCTGAAATGGCATCTAACGAAATTAATTTTCTACCTAGCTCGTTTCCATCGCCCGTAATTCGGTATTTATTCAAGAAATTTCTCTACAACTTTTCCTCACGGCTCCACAGCAGATTTCAAGAAATGATTTATTGCTCCTGTGACTTCACATTTTTTATCTTTTTTTTTTCTTCTTTTGGGAACTGAAAAAAAAATTGGGGAATTCAGATTGTGGAAGTGAAGAGGAAAAAGAGTGAGACAAACGTAAAAATATAATGTTACGTGTTTATCTTGTTAGTATTCATGTACTGGGACGTTTTATAACATCAGTTACTCCTTAAAGCTGTGTGAAATAGTGGGTAGTACCGAAACATCAGTGAGAGAACGGGAAGTGCATCGTATAAAATCCGTTTCGTACCAGGCACAATGCAAGAAACCGTAGCGCAGATATACCACAACTCATCCTCCTTCACTCAAGTGCAGTGAGAATGATGAGACGGAATTGAAACCACCTTTATTTCGTTTCTAAAAAAATAAATTTACGAATGGCTGTAAAACGCGTTTCTGCAGCCAAAAACACGTTTCTGGGCTTCAAGAAACGAGAATCTCGTTTCTTGACCCCCTTTTCATGCGTTTCCTGCGTCGTTTTATGTAGCAAGCGGTTGATTATGCCACCATTTTTAGTCGATCTAGCTACTAATTCTTTAGATTTAAAACCAGACTAGAAATGACAGTAAAAGACAATTGCAACTTAAAAACTAAAAAAAATAAAACACAAAACAGCGCCTAAACAAATCAAAACTGTCAAACGGAATATTTTTTTCACCAAAGCAGCAGATTTCCTCGGGCGCCATTTTTATTTACATTCACAAATTGAACTTAAAACGCGTTATTTTTCTCGATTCGTTTTACTTTGTAAAACGAGTTTTTATTCCTAAATACTGTTTAATTTACATTTTGTTCTGAAAATGTCAAACGATCAAAACAGGCAATTATTTGGATCACGAAGAAGTAGGAAAAACCACGCGATCGTTTTGATTTACTCCCACGGATTACACTCGCATGTTGAGATGTCAACTAGCATGTTGATGAAGCCATCTTCCCTCTACATTAAAGCCATCAAATTATTTGTTGTTAGCATGTTTTGTTGTGCTGCATCTTTAAACGGGCAATATGAGTTGCATGGTAGGCTGCTTGTAGCGACTTTGTCACGGTTTGGTGAGTCTCGCTCACAGTTGTTGGGGGGAACTGGGAGCTTAGGCCTGGTCGCAAGTAGATGGACCATTGTGTTGCTTCCATCTTTTGGTCACATGCATCACTTGCTTGCCAGGGGTCCGTCACTGCGATTTGCTGCAACTTTTTTTTTCTTTTGTACATGATCGGCAATCTTTGCAACTTTAATCAAAAGTAGTGTAATGGCTGAAGTTTTTAATTGGGTAGCGGGAATTAATATGATAAGTAGAGGAACAAGTTTGTTGAGTTGCGTGTTAATTTTTCCAATGGCGTCTTGTAAGTTTAATGAAAATTGTGGGCGTTGTGCTTGACTTTTTGGCACGTAACAAGTTAATTTGGAAGGCTCTCGTTAGGCTTGCTTGTTTGTGTACATATACACACTCGGTCGTGTGTTCTCTTGTACAATTAAGGTTATTACACTAAATGACAACTTGGGAATTATTTGCTCAAATTAGACTAAAGCAAAGTGTGGTGCAAGTTTTCCGCCACCGCATAAATTATCCTCAAGTTTGGATTGTGACAAAAAAATGTGGGTTTTAATTACTGCCGGTGATGAAAATTAATAGGAAAAATCCACTTTAATTTTTAATACGTTCGCTTTAATTTTTATATTTTTTTCATTTGAAAAAAATAGAAAAAATATTTTTTTTTTTTAAAAAACATCAAAGGTACACTCGCAAAAGTTTTGCTACTTAATGAAATTTGAAGTGTTGCTGCAGTGTTTTATTTGTTTTTTAATAAGTTTCGTTTCTCGAGGAGAAAGAAGGAGGAAAAACTGTAAGAAAATTTAATCTTTTGCAACTACTACTGTACGTTTATTAAGTGCGCTCGCAGGTATGTTGAAATAAATTCCTATCTTTTCTTGGCTCTTCAACTTGATACTGACTTTTAATCAAATTGAAAAACCGCATAATAAGAAGGAAATTGCAGTTCTAGAATTTTTTTCCCAGTTGCAAAAAGAATTCTTTAAGACATTAAATATTCAGAGTTTTATTCTGAATTCTTGATAAACCGCAGTCTGAAACGCAACAAGTTTTCTAAAAATTCCCAATGCGTTTGCGGCATCCTGTGAGTTCGACTTTATAAGTAATTTGTTTTGGTTGTAAACAAGCAGTTCATTAAGTGTGTTAGCAATTCAATTAAGAGGGGACGCCAGAGTGAGCAATGAGAAATTTTTTAATACTTTTACATGTAATTTAGACCTCCGGTAATTTATTGTTTTTTTTTTCTTCATTCTTTTATTATTATTGTTTTATTAATGGCGCAGTGATAAATTTGCGAAAAGGGGTCTTTTACGGGTGGGAGGGAATGGCGAGTGCTTTGCTTCTTTCTTCGCGAGATGTCAGAACAAATCTGTAGCATATTTGATCACGGTCACGACGATGATTTAAGGGTCGTTCACAGACGACTGATCATGCCAAGATGGAGGCATATAATATACTGAGTGGACCCCGAACTGGACTCTTGATTTATTGCCTAGGATTGGCGTATTTTTAGACGGTGGCCTCGTTTCTAAAATTTAGATGTTGGCGGAGAGAAAATCCAAACGAAGGGAAATGGGTATCGAGATCGACAAAGAAAAAAAAACAAAACATTTTATTTCAGCTATTGTGGGATTTAAGCCTCGTTTGGCGTTCTTTTATATTTAAGTGGGAGAAAATTTCATGTATTGCTGGATTTTTATGTCAAAAAGTCTTCTTCCGCCGGCAAAGTGTTTTTTTTTTTTTATCCGGTTTCAGTGCGCGTCTAGTTATTCGCCCCAATTTGCATAGAAGGAGGAGTATTTCATGCTGCCGTGGAATAAGTTAGAGGTTGCAAGAGCTAGGCAAATGTAATCTGAGGCGAGGCCACTGTTGCCATCACATTTCTCTTTCCCTTTTCGGTTGGCGTTTTCTTTGAATTCCGTATCTGTGGGTAGCACTTCGATCAGCGTGTGGTCCGATCCAATCCCGGTTGCATCTTTTTACTTTCCTTTTTCTCTTTCACCCGAACTGAACATACAAGACGAAGAAATTGATTTTTTTTCTCCTTAAAGAAGTCTAAGAGTGTAGTTGATTACGATGAATTTCAGATAAGTTTTTCAATTGCTATCTCGTTTGGCAAAAGAAATTTGCCACAGACGTGATTATCTGTAATGGCCGTGCTCTGTATTCATCTGTTGAGGATTTTAAAGTTGGCAGTCTAAGACACGGAATGTATGTAATGAGAACGAGCAAGTTTGAAGCTTTTTCTTTGTTTAAATTTGTTGTTGGTGACCCGTGACTTTCTTTCCCAAATTCCTCACAAAACTTGTTGTCGGTTCCATTGGTCCGTGGTAAATCAGATGCTCGATATCGCGCCGAGAGAAGAAAGGAAAAAAATAAAAAGAAGTGGGGGATGTGAAAGAAGCATGTAATTGACACACGGTCTTCTTTGTCATCCGTAACTAGGGTTGAGGAAAGAATCTTGATTGGAAAATGGAGAGGGTCTGTGACAAAGTAACTCGAAGCGAGCCGAATGATTGACAGCAATTGAACCGTTCTTCCTCATTGCAGATCACAGACGTCGTTCGGGCAGAGCTTTAGTGGAGTTTTGAAACGGATGTAACTTTTGTCTTTGAGTCACCTTGATATCAGTTTGTTTACTGAGAAGAAAAATGCATGGACACTTGGAAAAGGCGAATTGGCGAATAACTCGGCATTTATCCGAGCGAGTAAACAATCTATCGAAGCCTAACATGTAGAACTGGCAGTTTGCCCGCGACCTTTTCTTCTTAAATGGAATCTAGTAGTGGACACGTAGCAATGCGTTCACTTTTCAACATACACTTGTGTAATTTAATTTGCTGATAAGTCGATTTCCAGCGAAATAAGTACTTTTGAAGAGAAAAATCGCCACAAGACGCCGCTTTATTGCATTTGTCCGTTAATTGCAAATGGGTTTAAGATATAAAGTGATGAAATTTACGGATTCATAAAATACTTATTTCCATTAACGAACTTTATTTTCTCTGCTGTTGAGACACGAGAGAAGCAGAAGTTTCCTTTTAATGATTATTTATGACTTATTTTATTTCTTTTTCCACAAGAAGTTGGAACCTTGTTACAGCCTGGTTTCTTCGTTTCCTGTAATTAGTCCCATGCTGACAAGTCAAGAGCAATGCAAGTGTTGTGAAAGGCATCGAGAGGAAAGAGAAAGAGAGAGAGAGAGCGAGAGAGAGAGAGAGAGAAGAAGAAAAAAATAGGGTTAGGAAGGAGTTTAATCGAGTTAGTCGATTGTAGTTTTCATCTTATTCCGTTTGAATGTGAGAAATGGGATCGAGGGGATTCTCGAATTCACGATTTGGGTTGCAAGTTGCGAGGCGAATCACACACTGCTGTAGTCTCTCTCGAGATTTCGAGGTTGTCACAAGTTTGTGGTAATTATGCCTGCGAGTCGT
>JAQFZP010001757.1:0-17113 GCA_034695745.1 Geophilus truncorum
TCATTCGATCAAACGGCTTGTGATTGGCTGGTACCTCAAACTACGGCATCCCATGAGGTACAATGTCGGTCACTAAGTATTTTTAAATGTAACTACTGATTCAGATAGAGTTACCCCCAAAATTCTATTAATGTAAACAATTTACACCAGATGGCTTCAGCTTGCGACAAGGCAGTATAAGGCCAGACATGGCAGAATTGGAATAAGTACAGTTAAACCTTGGTAGGGTTAAACAGTTTTTTAAAACTTTTTTGATAAACTTTTTTTTCAAAGCAAAACTTATCTCACTTAAACAGAAATGTAAAACTTGAAAGATGTATCTTATATCTACATTTATGTAAGATAAAATTTTGTTTTTGCAAGAACTTTACTACCATATCTTTTTTTTATACAAATAGAAAACAAACAATATGTTCAATTTCATTAAGGTGCATATAAGGAAAAACTTAACTTAGCTTAAGTTAAGGCAAATAAGTGTAAAGTGTAAGAAAAATCACTTAAGATTGAACACCCTTCAAAGTTAAGTGACTTATTTTCCCAAAAACGAGCTATCACAAAGTGAAGATAACTGAGATTAAGTAAGATGCTTAAGGCAAATAAGAGACTCCAAGAGTCCCTTACGGTTAAGACACTTAAGGAAAAGTCACTTAACTTAAAGTAATGTCATTTCGTTTTCTTAAGTTACTTAAGTCACTTCCTTAAGTGACTTTGCCTTAATGAAATGAAATGTATCTAATGTGGCAATATTTTAAGCTAATATTATTATTAGAGCAGTAATAATATTTACATATTTACAAATAAGCAGTATGTAATATCCACATTTTTTCTGTATATAAAATATAAAATCAATTAAAATAATTGGCATTTGAAAAATGGCTGTGTAATATGGCTCCGAGAGAAGAGAAGAGTAAAGTTACAGTAGATTAAGAGTTGTGGAATCTTGGGTTACTGGTTCTGGCGGACGGAGAATGTTTGGTCATTATAGTTCATGGCCTCACTTAACACGCACAACCCTCCTCTTCCTCCAAGAAATTAATTCATTTATCAGTAGGAAAAATTAGGAAACTGAAAAAAAATAATGAGCCTTGATTACAACGGGACAAATTGTGCTTTGTAATGAAGCCACCTGTTGTAGGTCGCGTTTTTTATCTAAGAAACTCGTGCAGTTCGTAATAGAAAATTGCCTGGAATTCAATAAAAAGTGATTGTTGACGGAAGTCACAATGAAATTGCATCTAATTGAAACTTTTCCTCCAAATTTTCATAAAATTGGATTTTAATCTAATTATTAATTGATAATTTAAAAAAAAAATTTAAATTGTTTTTTAAGGTTAAGTTTTTATGAAATTTAAATCAGACCTGATTAATATTAATTTCCCACTTTGTAAACAACTTTAACATCCTCTATAGAGGTTAAACAGTTTATACGACATTTTTAACCCGTAAATTGAGATACGGTATCATTTAACCCAATCCAAACATAAACAACAAAATGATGTCATTTAGTTTTTTAGTTTTTAAAACAAAGCCACATTACTTAATTACACCAAATTAACCTTTCATAAAACATTATAAATTCCACCAAAAAAAAAACAAAAAAAACAAATTCCGTTAAAATTTCCCAATTACACAAGTTGCATGCAAAAGAATAGTTTCATTGCCGTTGCCAGCTGACCGAATTTGCGAAAAAAGAAACGGAGAAAAAAAGCAACTTTGAATTTATTAAGTAATGGGAGGATGTAGAGAGAGGGCGCTGTGTAGGTTATAGGGTCGCTGAAGCTCATGCAAGGCGGAAGCGGCTAGAGGCAAAGCACAGGCGAGCCACGGGGCACTCTGACGTCCAGTTTTGGTTTGTGGGCGTCTGGTATGGCTGCTGTGTGCTCTCAGAGTTACTGCAGCAGTGTTACCCTCGTGTTTAAGATGACAAAGCAGCACCTGGAACTAGGTAAAGTTGAAATTGTTTTTAATTTTTAGTTGTCTTGCGACTTGGATACAGTGGTATTATACGGTTGTAATTGTATTAAGTAAGATCTTGGAAACCTTGAAATTGTTATTATGTGGTTTAGTTAATTGTACTGTAAATCCAAACGTCTAGAATTGGCTTCAAGTCAGATGTGAGACTAAATATTAGATTTATGAAGTCAAGATTGTCTGAAATATAGTAATTTTTAGACGGGTTAATGCAGCATTAAATTCTGAAAACATTTACGTACTTGTTTGTCCAATGCATTGTTTTTAGGCTGCTAAAATGTCTAGAAAATGGCTTCAACACATCCAGACACTTTAAAAATGTTAATTTTAGCTGTTTAGATTTACAGTGTGGAAAATTGTTTTTTAGAATTTTAACTGATTTTATAATTAGTTTTAATGGTAATCAGTGCAGCAATAAACACTGTTTCACTCCAAATCACAGTTAAGATTAATGTCTATTTGACAACTTTTTTGGTAACATGAATGATTTTTTAGTTTTTCACTAAAAATATTTCTAACTGCAATTTATCTTCATGTCACACTCAAAAGTAAATACAGGGTTATGTGATGTGTAAGCTAATGAAGTGACCTGCAGAAAAACAGGATTTACCCAATTATTAATAAAGAATAAATAAATTCTTTAAAAAGATATTTAAGAAAAAATAAATTTGAGAGAATTAGAGTAAGAGTCAGTTCAAGGGCATTTACCTTTCTGGTTTGATCCTTTGATATTTAAAAAAAAAATGCAGTTTGTGATGGCAATGGAGATTTATGGAGTGATTCATGCTGGAATTGGGGAATTTATAGAAGAAAAATGTTTGTCATTTCTTGTTTAGACAGCTTAGTGAACTCTTACCCTCTGAATTAATCTGAGTTTACACCAAAGGAAAATTTATTATTTTATTTTTTTATTGTTCTGACTCCTAGGATTTGACCTTATTCCCAGTGAAATCTTACTGTAATCAACACCTTGAGTCCAAGGTGTCTGTTTTTAGGCCTCTGCAAGTTTGGTAACACTCGCACAACTAAATTAACTGCAAATGGTTTTATTTATCTTTAACACCTCAAGCTATTGTTTAGGAGTAATAAAAAGGAGGAAATAATGGCAGGGTGTATGTGTAAGTAGAGGGGAAAGTTGAAAGGGCTTCCTGTAGGTGGAGTACAAGTATGTATGGGTTTAGAGATTTAAATTTATGGGAAAGTTAAGCTAATCATGTTTTTTAAGTGGGCTGATAATGTGATGAACCAGTCACTGCCACCAGAGGGAAATGCTAGACCTTGACTTTGGCAGTTCCTCCTAAGGGCTCCATTTCCTTTTTTTTCTTTGTTTGATAAGTATAAGTTGTTTAGTTTGCCTTCATTTTTTTCCTTGTGTTACCATTGTGTTTGATAATGCTATAATCTTGATGCAAATGTGGGTTAGAATGTGTAATAATTGTGTGTTTCACCTGGCCTTGACATGATCTCAAATTAGGCCTAATTATTGTAGTTCTCAAATAAGAAACAAAACACCTGATGTTGCAATTAATCAGTCAATTGGTTCTTCTAGGTTTATTTCTAGGTAAATGAGGTTGAGCAGGAACAATAGTTATTGTATCTCAGAACAAGGTTAAGTTAAATACAATTATTTGAACTTAAACTTTACTGAAAAGAAACTAGCAAGAATTTCTTTAGTAACTGCAAGTGACAAGTGAAACGTCTGAAAACTGTTCAATATACAATTGTATTTATACAATCGTTGTTGGAAAAGAAACTAACAATAATTCTCCTAGTAACTGCGAGTGAAAAGCATAAAGTAAAAAAAAAATGTTGAAAATTCTACGTTATAAATATAAAGTTGATTATTGCTTATCTTTTTGCTAAATTCCTAGTTTTAATCTAAGATTAATTACAATTCGGATGTTTCTATTTGAATTCAATTTCTCTCACAACATAATGACTAATTATTCATTATGATTACACAGCCCCTTTAATGTTTAGTCTACGGTCTGGTATGAAGACAGTTAATGATGGGAATGTATGAAAAAAACCTTAATCTCAATGAAATCTTATAATTGGCCATCGCCGGAAGTATTACACTACATTTTTTTTTTAATTTTTTTTTTTACTTAACTCCTGATGATCTTGAACTTAAGGTTAACACAACACACTTTTAATTACAATAGAATACACAAAACAAATATTTTTATTGCACAACTGAAAATGCTGCCATTACTCCTTTTATGCCTTTTATGACCAACAATGTTTGACAGGTCCTAAAATTCAAATTTTCACTTTAAACAAAAAAAAGTAGCTAGAATAAATGTAAAACACGTCTCGTGAGAAAGACAATTGTTGATGACCTGGTTGGTTAAGCAGTCAGCTCATCTTCAATGCCCCTCCCACCGCATCCGAGGCCCATGACCTCGTCCATGATGCGTTCATGGCGCTCGCCACCTGTTGATCGAGCTTTGTACTTGAGTCGCGCGGTGAAAGTTGAGGGAGGATAAACAAATAATCCCCATTTATAACCACAATTTCCTAGAAAATTATTAAAAAAATAACCACTTTGATAACGGATTAACCTTTACGCAAACAAACGATGACGTCGTTGATGAAGTAAACAAATGAGATGATGGCAATTGTTGTTTATATTTACTCGATTTCCACTTATTTCTTATCCGTCTTGAATGTAATTGGATCGTGGCGCTTGGAAATGATGTAAATTTGGTGAAAACTCGTTTGCCGAACCTCCCTACGACTCAAGATAGACGTGTCCTTTTTATGTACCTCAGTGAGTCGCTTCGACAGGTGAGAGGAAGCCACGAGGGTTAGTTGAACTAGGTAACAACGCGAGTTGCAACCTTTGTGTTGGATTCGATTCAAAAAGTTTGCAAGTCTGGAATTTTCCTTACTGGTAGTAGGAGTGCGGAAAATGGATAAATAAGTGCAATTAAGGTAGGATTTATGCAGATTTAAGCTTGAATAGTTGATAACTTTGGATTTATAACAGTTTTTAACAGTTATATTTTAATTCAAAAATTGAAAATTTTAAAAATGACGTTTTTGTTTTTTGTTTTAATTTAAATACCGTATTTAAAACTCGATAATTTAGGGTTAAAATGAGAAAAGAAATGGCTGATTGTTGTTTTTAATTATGCAACTCGATGTATTTAATCGATAATTACTCATCTGTATACTGTATTTACAATCAACATTAATAGCGGTTATTTTATGCGTTGATACAGCATCTAACCGGAAGTAGAGTAATTATCGAGTTTACAGCCATTTTAGGGCATAGTTTTCAAACACAAAAGGGTTAATCGACCTAGTTGAGTTGTTTTCACTTTCTTAAAACAAAAATTGAATAAAATGCTAAATGTTACAAAATAAATTTGCAAGTCAAGGCTGATCCGAATCTCGTTTTGATATTCTTTGTATAACAATACACCCACCTTGTTTTTTTTTTCAAGACTATTTTTCCTCCTCTCATCTAACCTTGACTTGTTTTCAGTTTTTTTTTTTTTTTTTTTTTTTTTTTTTTTTTTTTATAACGAGGAACTGTACTTTATCGTTGTTTTCAAACAGATGGGTTTTTTTTTTAATGAGTATTTTAGAGCAAAAAGAATGAAATTAAATATAGAAAATCAATTGTTTTTTTTCTTCAAGGCCCTACCCATCTTTAAGGAATACATCTTTGTGTAATTTAATCTCGTGAGATCGAGGTCGAAGACAAGTTCACAAAAAAAATATTTTTTTTTTTTTAATTTTTAATTTGAGTGTTTATTAAGGGGTCGAAAGGCCTAGGAGTGAGTGAGTGGGTGGATTTGCGTAGAAACTTGTTGCCAGATGTGTTTCAGGTGTTTGATTAGAAGTGGAAAGAATTTAATTAAGAAGTGATGGGATTGGGAGAGTTCCTCAGCAATTTTTGGATTTTTCCTAAGAACTGGGATTGGGAAATTGAGTCTTGGAATGACGAGTCGGGAAGTACTGAAAATGAAGGTTAGAATTAAGTTTTTTAATTTACATGTTGCGAAAATGAGTTGTTTGGTGGTGATTAATTGCTTGTTTTCACGTACTACTTGTAATTCAATTATAAAGGCTATAAAAATGGCTGTTAAGTTGCACCCTGTGTTGATTATTCTACGTATAGTGGCAACAGGTGAGATTCATTGACCAAGGGAGAATTTATTTAAGTGTTGCACGCTACAGACAAAGTAATGTAAATGAAGTCACTGTGTGTGGAAGTATTAGTGAATGTTATACATAATTCATTCAAAGTCAGAACTATGATGGTGTGAAATGAAAACAGGAAATAAAAAAAGATATATGTGACTTTTGCATTGAAAAAAATGTGAAATTTGATTTTTGTTTTAACGTAGTTTTACTTTTTTATTTGGTTATAGGCCTAAAGTGTAAATTTAGTGCAAAAATACAAAAATGTAAAAAAAGATTTTTTTTTTCCTTTGGTTAGGCTTAATTTGTAAATTTAATACAAATTGTACAAAAATACAATTTTTTTTTGATTAATTTAATTTAATTTTGTAATTTCACAAAAATATAAGAGAAAAAATTTCTTAGTTTTAGTTAAGCCTAAATTGTAAATTTAATACATACGGTAAATTGAGAAAAAAATTTCTTGGTTATATCTAAAATGTAAATTTAACACAGAAATTTTAGAAAAATACAGAAGTACGTAAAAAAAAATTCTTAGGCCTAAATTGTAAATTTATTCAACAATTTTACAGAAATATAGAAAAAAATAACTTTTCACACTGAGCAGTAAAATTTGTGAATGTATAAGTAATTCAATGACAAGTTGCGTAGGTACCGTACTTTATTACTATTTTTCATTTTTTTTATTTTGTGTGTAAACTTAAAGACGGAAACCAAAATTAACACTTACAAATGGCATTGTATTAAAAGGACACGCCAGGTTGACTCTGTGTTAGATGTTTCCCAAGGAAAAGAGAAAACAAACATACGGATGTTGAAAAATATAATAATATTAAACACTTGTCGTGTGCAATTTCCGATTAGGAAAAACGATAGGAAAGCAAATTGTTGAGAGACCGCTACTAATTGTCTTTTGTTTTTGTTTTTGTTTTTTTTTTATTTCCATTTTCACCAACAGAGGTCGACCGCCCCGAGGAGGACTCACCAATGGCCAACTCGATCTCACAAGACAAAATTGCAAATTTCGTCAACGGAAATGGCCACCACCACCACGAAGAAACGGACGAAGACCAGTCTTCAGCGAGCGAAGTTGATTCCCTCGAGTTGAACAAGAGTGTCACTGTCAGTCAACAGGCGGCGTTCTTCAAATCCCTCGCGACCCCAGATGTAAAAACAAACGGGATAATGGAAGAAATGAGTGGTAAAAAGCAAGAAACTGTAATAGAACGCGAGATCCGTCTTCAGAGAGAAAGGGAAGAAGCAGTTGCTAATGAGAGGAAAGTGGCGCAAATGGCGGCCATCTTACAGAAGCAGGAAAATTCGATTTCCGGTGATTCCGTCGACTCGCAGATTGATTTAGACGTGAACGAAAGGGAATCGAGCGGATCGGACTCCCTGGATCGCGAATCGGTCGGATCGGACTCGCTGTTGGCGCCTAAAAAGACGGTCAAGGTGCGACCGGTCGTGGAAGAGAGCAACGACGGTCCTGTTTACAGAGTTCTCAAGGAGTCGCCGGTCGAGAGAGAGATTAGACAGAGTTTGGAGAGAGAAGAGGCGCTTAAAAGAGAGAAAGGGTTGGTGAGAGTCGAGGAAAATTTAACCGAAACGCCCATTTCGCCGGTTATCAACGGGAATTCGAAGAGTTTAAGTGAAATTACGTCTTTTCCTTCGATTAAATCGCGAACCTTGGATCTCCTCACCCCGAAATCGGAGCGAAGTTTGCAGAAAAAGTTGGCCACTTCTCGGATCCAGCAAGAAATCGAAGAACAGACGCAGAGGGAATTGGCACTGCGAGCTGAAGGAACGATTAAAAACACTTCTGAGGATTTCGTCGACGGTTGGGTGCTCGGGAGAATTAATTCGGTCGAAGTGCCGCTGGTAGAAGCGCCATCTATCGTCTCTCCGCCGTCGTTGCCTTCGACGCCGGATTCCGAGTTGACTGAAGGTACCTTTTCTTCTCCGGCCACAACGCCATCTCCCGGCGCCATCACTAATGGGGTCGTCAAGACAAACGGAGTTGCAAAGACTGATGGAATCAAGTTGTTGTTGAAGAAACCGATCAATGGAGCGAGTTTGGGACGACCGAATGGAGTCAAGGGAGTGATGCAAAAGTTTTTTAATTCAAGAGGGAAGATAGTGCCACCTTTTGCCAATAGACAGAAGTCCGAGTCGGTGACGTCATTTGATGGAGACGATTTGGTAAGGGAGAGCTGAATAAAAATTTAAAAAATTATCAGTTTTTTTAAATAATTTTTTATTTTTTTAGTTTATACGAGAGCAATTGATGGACGAAATTCGGAAACCGCCACCGAAAAATTTTCGGCGATTGTATTGTTCCGCTGAAACGAAAATCCAAGCTGAGTTGCAGCAGATGAAGGCACGAGAGGAGGAATTAAGGTATTTAACGAAAAGATTGTTTCTTTTTAACGTACAAATGTAAAATTTCATCTTTCTGATAGATTGGTGCGGAAAAAACAGATGGCGCTGTCTCAACCTAATTTATCAAACATCGGTATCGACGATGACGAGAATGAAGTTCGATTCGAGGACGAATCGAATCATTTAAACGGTTTCAAAGCATTTTCGAGGGCAAATAGTAACCCTAATTTGTTGGACGATACTTCTGAATCTTCGGAAGAGCAGGTAATGAGAAATAATTCCGCTTTTTGCCAATAGATGGCGGTAATATCTTGTTTGTTGTTTATAGGTGATAAAACCGAAAATTGTAAGACGAAGAACACCGTTAATTGAGCAATGGGAGAAATTAGCACAGCAAAATACAGAGAACTGAAATGAAATTAACCAAGTATAATAGCAGGAAATTGGCGAAAATTTTGTCAACTTCTTTATTTACGATTTTTTTCTAATTTTCAATTAGTAAGATCTTTTTTCTACTTAACAGAATTTTTTTAATTTTTTAATTTTTTTTGTGCTTTGTTGATAACAGTTTGTGATGTATTTTTGTTTAATTTTTTTTTTGGTTAGCCTTTATTTTTTAGGGCTAAATATAAATATATTGTAACGAAAGGGTTCGGTAGAAAGTTTTTATTTTTAAGTAAGTTAAAGTCGTTGACTTAATCGGTTTATGGTTGATATTTTTATATTAACTGTACAGTTTATTTGGATAAATAAAATATTAAGTATGACGTTCTGTCAACTCGTTTTTAATTTACTAATATTAATCTTTAAAAGTTTTTGATCCAGACACATGACTCGAGAGGATGAATAATGAATACACGTAAAATTAAAAAGGTAAATGTGTAAAGTTATTAGTTAAAGTAAATAAAGCAGACTATAAAACTTTAAAATTTTTGAATATTGTATACAGTCGAACTCTATATAAAGAGTAACGTTATAACGAAGTTTTTGCTATAACGAATTTATTCGTGTCCTTTATAACGAATTTTATTCGTTATATCATATAACCGGTTTAACGAATCCATCCCCTTGCCACCTTGAATTCGTTATATCGAGATTCGACTGTAATTTAATTAGTTCTTAACAGATGGGGATCACAATTGGCTCATTTTCATACATTTTTCACAGCCCTTTCGAAATCGAAAATTAATTAATTTCATGTATTGTAACGTGTTTTCAACAGATGTCGCTACTGTATTATGTAATACAGTAGCGACATCTGTTGAAAATGTTTTGAAATTGAAATAGCTGAACGCCCAGCCCACGTGTACCTTGATTCGGGCACGTGTTTGTAGCTCTTTAATTGTTTCCTGAGAGGTGGGAGGACGCTCATGAATAACCTCTAATAGTCGTTTTTCGAGTTTCCTGTTACTTGAGTTATGGTACTCACAATAGCGTGGACTGCTTCGCATCTGCTTTGGTCAGCATGCAAGAGGTCTGGAACTCTGGAATAGGTTCAGACAACATTCTCCAAGTTCTAGCCACTTTGTATAGGGGCTAGTTAAGAACAGACTGGCTTACCCGGTTCTTATTGTAAAAGCGAAATGTAATTATTGTGACACAATTTATTCACTTGGGCCAGAACCGAAAAGTGGGACAGAAAACATGCTTTGTCATCTTCGACAATCTCACAGTGATTTGTTTGCTGAAAATACTGAGCATAAAAATAATCCATTATTTATGTCCTTGATGGATTTGGCAATAAAACAAACTATGCCAAAAAGTATTACTACACGTTCTTTTAAAAAATTTACCATTTAGACAAGTCGATGAGGCTTATCGACGTGTCTAACGGTAAATTTCTTAAGGCGCTGCATTGTGAACAGCCTGGCGTTGTGTTGATTCTTGGTGCAGAGGTTGTAGATGGCTTTGTAACTTAAGTTCTAAGTTACTATTGAACTGCATTCATAATTCCATGCTCTTTTGTGTTGTGTATTTGGAGACAAGAAGTGACAGGTTCAGTGGTATGAACAAGAGTGAGTAAACTTTATTACTAATTGTTGTCATAGCAACGTCCAGGAGTTAGTAATCAATAAACATAACAATAACCAGGAGTAACAACTCGATACTCCAGAAAGTAAACAAACTGTATTGCAAAACTGATAAGCACAAATTGCTAACATATTCCCCCTGTTTTGCAATATTCATTCAAAAACAATAATAAACAAAATTATACAATCATAGACAATCTGTTAAATAATTCGTAAGTAAGGCTAGCTTCTCCTTCATCAAGGGCTTCGTGAAGACGTCGGCTAAATTGTCCTTCGTGTTCACATAGACATAGGATAAAGTGTAAGTCCTTAATGTGACGATGGGGAACTGCAAACACCATTTTTTAATGGAGACAAAGAAAACACATCCGACGCCATTTTGAAAAGTAAAAGAACAACTAATTTATTCATAAACTAATAAAATATCATCTAACCATACAAATAAGCATTACTAGTGACGTCATACATTGTGATGTCACAATAAATGAAATATCAATGCATTAAATCACAAAAGCACACTAATTCAACAAAATACTCTCCAAACCTTCAAAACAAATTACATAAACAAAACATAATAAAACCTAACCAAAATATGTCTACATACACATTATTGTATGTAGAATCCATAAATACAATCAATAATTACAAGATCTTAAATCATTTACTAAGACTTGTAATAAACAAAAGGAAAAAGTAGCACCCTGCTCACGAGAGTACATCTTTCGTGGGCAGCACAAAGCGTGCTTCACTGCAATACAAATCCTGGGGGTTTTTCCCCCAGGAGTTAACAGAAACTGAACCACTCTATAGAAACAACTCTAATCACTTCTATAATTTAAATATCGTTATATATAAATGATAAAACAATATATTTCAAATCATTTTATCAAAATAAACATTTCTACTTATATAGCTTTTCAACACGTAATCACCAAAGACAAATAATTCTCCTTCTACTCCCCTATTCTTCCCAGAAGTATTTTAAACTTACTGGGGTTCAGGGGTCACGAATCACGTTAAATACAAGTAACAAACAAATGTCATAATCAAGTTTATCAAATATCAATTCCAGAAAACTTAAGAATCTCAAAGAAACCTCTACACTTAAGGCCAACCTTTCTCGGGCAAATTTGATTTTCACGTCGAAGTACTTGGTTCTACCGTTCTCGACGTTATTTCTCAAAGTGTGGTCCATTGGTAAATCGATAAGAATTGATCGATTTCTAGTTGATCGGACATAGTTGAATAAGTGCAAAAGATGTTGCCAGGCATCTTCACTTGGATGACTATTGAATCTAGCCAGTGTCGTAACTGCAAACATAATGTCCGGTCTTGTCATCCTTGCGAGGAAAAGAAGTGATCCGATAATACTTCGGTATGGCAATTTCAAATCCTCTTCTTGTTGCATATTCGATATGTTGTAAACAGCTCCTAGTTTAATTGGCTCGAAAGTCTTCTTGAAATGGATGAAATCATAAGTTTTCTCCAGTTTTGAAATGTAGAATTTCTGTTCCAGATAAATCTTCTTATTGGTGACGTCACGTTTGAAATGTTAGGAAAGTCTTAACTTCTCCCAAATCCTTTAAATCAAAGATTTTCTTCAATTTCTTCGTAATGTCGTTTATAATCTTCTGATTTTGTCCAAAGAGTAAAATATCGTCAACGTAAACGAGCATTATGACGTCCCAATTCCATCGGTATACACATTGACATGAATCAAGTGCAATGAATCCTGATTTCTTTAGTTCTTTGTCCAGTTCCAACCACCAACATCGTCCTGCTTGATGTAATCTGTAAAGTGACTTAAGTCTCCAAACGTTGTTGGTTGAATTTTCATAACCCTTCGGTGGTTCTATATAAATCGTTTTGTCAAGACTTTCGTAGAGGAATGCACACTTCACGTCTAAGTGTCGGTCAATCCATCCAGTTTTTATTACGAGTAATAAAAATATCAGCCTGACGAGGACAAAGTTGACTACAGGATTGTAAACATCTTCAAAATCAATTGCTTTGATTTGTTCGTAGCCTTTTGCAACTAATCTTGCGCGATGACGTACAACTTCGCCATTTTCGTCCTTTTTTCTTATGTAAACCCATTTATTTCCAAGTATTGTCGCTTCTTTGGGTCTTTTAACAACTTCGTAGACGTTTCTTTTCTTCAAAGTCGTTACTTCATCTTGCATTGCTTCTTTCCATAATTCAGAATCTTCGGCTCGCAATGCTTGATTATAAGTTGTAGGATTTTCGACATCACAGCATTCTAATCCATCAAAGAAGTTATCGTGATATTCGACAACATTGTGTTCAATGGTGGATTTCGATTCATTTTCTTTGTTCTCATATTTTCCCATCAACAAATCGACCATTCCTTCGAAAGTGTTGGAGGGAGAGAAATCCATCTTAGTAAAATCGCAATTTAAATGCTCTTCTTTGCTGTGAATCATAGCCGTAGATTTCGATTTGAAACGTTGTCCACAATGGCGGTAGTAGACATAAGTTCTTGTACCTGTTGTTCGAGGGATCAGTTCCCTTTGCCAAAAATATTTGTCGTGTGAAACTTCTTCATCGTCTTGACTTTCTTCGGAAAGTTCAATTGGTTTTGGTGATTCTTTTGTCTCTTTCTTTTTTCTTGTAGTAACATTTTGACTCGTGCTCGGTTGTGAAGTTGCTGTTGTACTCGACTTAGGTTTTGGTTTTTCAACTTGAACCTCTTCATTTATTGGTTGGAAATAAAAATCTCGATAATTTTCTTCCTTTACTCGTTTTGGTCGGTACAATCTCTCTTCGTTGATGTGGACTTGATCGCTCTCTTCTATCTTGTTCGCCTGAGGATACCAAATCCTGTAACATCGAGTGAAAAGTCCATATCCAATCATAACTCCATAATCGGCTGTGTCGGCGTGTTTGTCTTCTCTCGCATCTTTGGTGTTGGCATTTCAGTTATGTCGTTGTTTTGTGATCTTTATTGTTAGTTTAGGAGTTGATGCATTGATCACTACAGTATTTGTTATTGTTTTGACTAACCTTTGATCTTGTGACGTTTTGTAAAGCGCCATCTATGTTTTAATAAAGTACTTACTCATTCCTGTTCAAACTCTCAAACGTGTCATTTCTTGAATTCCACAACATGATTCAACTGTGCCATCAAGATGTTTAAAGTAACAAACGATAATCAACATGGTTATGGGCCACAGGATTCGACATTTTGAAGAAGAAAATTGCTGAAAATCGACCTGGAACTGTGGAAAAACGACGCTGTGAAGGATTTTGAAGTAAACATACAAATCCAAGATGGCGACGCCCATTAACTGCCGATGCGTGCCGATAAAACAGTGAATCCGACAAAACGCGATGCCATCCGAGAAATCCAAGTATGCCAATCGATAGAGGACATCTGGTTTGGTATTCCACGCAATTTACAGAACTCAAATCGAAGTATTTATTGCGAAACGGGAACAGTTTGAAGTTAGATCGCGGTCCATAGCAACGTGCCTAGCAACCGGCAAAAATCGAAGTTTATGTATGAAAAAGGACTCGAAAATTGCAGATAAGTAGATGAATACGAACAGAATTCAATGCTTAACAATCGTGATAATAGAAATTTGCGTTATTTTGAGTAGAAATTACCTTTTTCATTCATTTTTGGTGCCGACCGTGTGCTGAAGTGAAGCCCTGACTCGGGCATTTTCGAGCGGTTTTTCGACCCACGACGATTGTACAAGCTGTACATTCATTAGAGAAGGAGGATTCATCCAGGATTTACCGAAAATTGATGAGGATTGGACAATTTTCGACGAGAAACGAGCAAAGCAGAAACGAACGATTTTTGGTGCCAAATTCAAACGTCAAGGTTGATGAAATACACCTTTTCACGACGATTTTCGATAATTGGATGAACTGGACAATTCAACTAGACGAAATACCAATAGATGACATCAAACTCAGCTCCATATTTGATGACATCTATAAGAAAACAACTGTAACATTTATTTTGAAATTTTTGTTTGTGCAAGTCGCAATGACAGCTGTTGTAACAGCTACTCTCGTTGGGTGAAACCCAGCTTGTGCACAGTTTAGAGTTGTTTTAGGATAAAACTTTTGGTGGGATCCAACTTAGCTTAGTGTTGTTATAGCATTTTCTAAAAGTGACACTGCTACAACGAAGACAACAAGATGGATTCCATGCCAAAGATGTTCAAGTTTACTTTGCTGAATGGAACGAATTACGATGAATGGAAGTACGACATGAAGATGTGTCTAGGGGCGCAGATGCTAACAGAACATATCACCGTTGGTACGATTGCGCCTACTGATGTCACGAAACTTGCCGAATTTGACAAAAAAAAGGCACAAACGATGGGATTTCTCTATTACAGCGTTGAGACAGGAATCAGACATCTTTTGAGAAGTGCTGGCAAGAATGATCCATTGGAAATTTGGAGACATCTTGAGACGCTCTACCAACCGAAGTCAAGAGCAAGATTAGCATTACTCCGGAAGAATTTCATCTCTTTGAAGATAAAAAAAACGAGAGCATGGAAAATTTTCTCAGCCGTGTTGAATCAGCTGGAAATTTGTTGACCGAGGCCGGAAGGACGATAGACGATAACGAAATTGCCTTCCAGATGATTCAGGACCTGCCTGCAAGTTATGAGGTCACTGTGAAAATGATCTACGCATGGTCAGATGCTGATTTCACTACAACCAAGGTCAAAGCAGCTCTCATTTCGGAATCTGGAAGAATGCGAATGGAAAACCCCACGAAAGAGACAAAATCAGAAGTTATGAATGTCCAGAGTTCCTACAATAAGAAAGGGACTGGAGGCCAAGCTGATACAAGAACTTGCTTCAGATGTGGCCAAACAGACATTTTATTCGAGATTGCACAAATCCACAACAAGGATCATCAAATTCTCGAGGGAATTCGTCTTTCCGAGAGAGAAGACAGGGCAGGAACCGAAACAGAGCCCAGGGTCGCGGACGAGGAAGTTATTGTAGGAAAAACGTTCATTTTAACCCGATTATGACTTTGTTTGTTCAAACCTCGGACGTGATTCGTAGACCTCGGACGTGATTCGTAGACCTCAGAATCTCAGTGCATGTTTCTAATTGTTGCAGTACCATCGCATTCATTTCTCGTTAATGAACGATGGGGATTGTAATA
The DNA here is from genome assembly GCA_034695745.1 of Geophilus truncorum. Classification (NCBI taxonomy): domain Eukaryota; kingdom Metazoa; phylum Arthropoda; class Chilopoda; order Geophilomorpha; family Geophilidae; genus Geophilus; species Geophilus truncorum. The sequence goes on from JAQFZP010001757.1 coordinate 15,700, forward strand.
GTTATTAAGAATTGCACTGGGATATATTGGGGAGTAGTGGAAGCTTTTTGTTTTGTCCGTGGTTAATGTATTATGATTAAAACGTGATAGATTGTAAAGAAGATGAATTTTGAGAATGATATATTTTAGTAGATGTAACCATAGTTACTTGAATTGTGAAATATTGTAATATTAATTAAATATTGTGATATTTAGTTTAAAGATGATTTAGTTTGAATTTAGAAAGTGTTTATATAATTTATATTTGAGTAGTTTAATTATTATTGGTTAAAAGCGTTTCTAAGTTGCAATGATGTAACCTCGAGAGCAGTGCCCTTTCTATATGTATTAAGTTGTAGAAATTGTAAGGTATTGATGAGATATTGAAATACTATTGATTGATTATTGTTTACTAATATATATTAGTTGTATTTTGAAAGTTTGAAACGAATTGTACATGTAATTAATTTTATATGTTTATTTGTAGATTGCGATTGTAAAGGGTTTTGAGGTTATATGTAAATATTTAGTTCTAATATTTATTTACCTTATTAATTTGTAACTTAGGAATTGTTTGAGCATATTTGTGATGTCAGAATATGTGACATCACAATAAGTGATTTCTTGTATTATTTATTTATGTTTTATTGCGCACGAATAAATTAGTTGTGTTTTTAAGTTTTGCAAAATGGAGTCCGGCTTGAATTTATTCCTCTCGATGTGCAGCTTAATTTCAACGACAAAATACGTTCAGTTATCAAGCACAGAATCAAGATGAGGAATCAGCGTCTGCGAACTTCCAACATGTCTACGATGTCATGACGGTGTCTACTCCACAGAAAACAGAAGAGATGATCGATCCAAATCAATGAACATGGGACAGTGCATTCGGTGTACATTTGTGCAACAACAAGAACTGGTTTTCCGAGTATAAAGACATTAATCCGACAACTATGCGATCTTATCAAGGAAATTTCAAGATTGTGGGTATTGGGACTGTGTTAATGAATCACGAAGTGAATGGAGTCGAGAGAAACACCATTTTGTGCAACGTTGGTTACGCACCCCAAGGACGTTGCAATTTGATTTCCGGTTACCAAGTTAATAAGAGTGGTTTTTATTGGATCGGAGGCAATGATTTTGTACGAGTTTACGACAGAGAAGATAATGAATTTCTTAAATTTGATGGCAACAATGGACTCTACAATATGCTGGCAAAACCAAAAAAGAGAGAAGAAACATTCCTGCAATCAATTTAGAAAATGACGTGTGTTGCAGAGAAGAAAGCCGGCAATCTTGAGTTATGGCATCAAAGGTTTGCACATTTCTATAAACTAAAAATAAAAATATATGTCTCTAAACGCAGCACTTGGAGGAGACATGTTCACCGGTTAGAATTTTTCAGTGTTGTGAAAAATCTCAGATGTTAGGATTT
>JAQFZP010001758.1:0-17110 GCA_034695745.1 Geophilus truncorum
CCATTTTATACTTGATGTCATTCATGACATTCTAGTGAGAGGTTTCAGATTAAACCACTAGATGGCGGTGTGAATACTTGTAGTAAACAAATATACTGTAAATACGGTAAAATTATAAATAGTTTTATTATTATTTTGGCGAATGAAAGACATGAAATGAAACTAATGAATTTCTCGGTAATTTAGTACGACCAAATTTAGTTTTTTAAGAAATATTTTTAATTTCTTTTTTTTATGGTTTGTGACTAACTCAGATAACATATTGTGAGGTGAGATCTAGTTTATCATTTATCATTTAAGCGATGACTGCATTTAATTTTGTGAATTGAAAATGATAAATCACCTAAAAATGAATTCTCTTTCATGTCATCATACAAAAAAAAAAAAAAAAAAAAAAGACAGTACGGAAAGTCACGTTCATTCACAGACTTCCGACTCAATTAGCATAACAAACATCTGCCAACAGACCAATACCTCACCTCATCGCATCAAAATAAAAAAATAAAAATAAAACCCAGACACAAAACAATTAAATCCGGGTAACATTTATTCCACAAACACTCCAAACAACAAATCACACCGAAACGCAATCAAAGATACGAACAATCACTCGATTATCGAGTTTGCGCAGGAAATGTGATAAGCCCAGGTACAGCTCTGGCCGTAGAGGCACTCGAGCGAGTAAAGTAAAGTTGTATCACTTAGCAAGATGGCGGCGGTGAGCTCTCGTTCACGGCCTCTCCAGAAATCAAATTCGTTGTTCAGCCGCATTCATGGGGCGTTATCGGAAGCGATCGCGCCGCCGAAGCTGGTCATCGATCGGCGGACGATCGAAAAAACGTGGAAACTGATGGACAAAGTGGTGAAACTGTGCCAACACCCGCGAATGAATTTGAAAAACAGTCCTCCATTCATATTGGACATTCTACCCGACACTTATCAGCACCTGCGACTCGTTTACGCCAAATACGAAGACAAGATGCAAGTGCTGAACGAAAACGAGTACTTCAAAGTGTTCATTGAGAATCTGATGAGGAAATGTAAACAAGCCATCAAGTTATTCAAAGAAGGAAAGGAGAGGATGTTCGACGAGAACTCGCATTACCGGCGTAATTTGACCAAACTCAGCTTGGTTTTTAGTCATATGTTGTCCGAATTAAAAGCCGTCTTCCCCACCGGCAGTTTCAGTGGGGATCAGTTCAGAATTACCAAAGGTGATGCCTCGGATTTCTGGAGAAATGCGTTTGGTGAAAGGTGAATTTATAAACAAAAAAAAAAAAATTGTTTTTAATTTATTTTGCTATTGAAATACGTGTGGGAAATATGTGGGGTTTCGTGAGTTAAAAATGAATCAAGTGGGAATAGCGAGGGGAGAAAATCAATAAGGGATCATGTGTTGTGGTGGTATTAAAAAGTAGGCAAGTGATTGCAGGAAGTCGTCGACGTGAAATTGGGTTTGTGATTGGTTTTTTTCTTGTTAAAAAAAAAGGATTTGTGCTTGAAAGATTTTTAAAAATATATTTTAAGCGATGGAAGAGTGTTTTTTTTTTTTTTTGGGGTATTTTTACACTTTAAAAAAAAAAAAAAGTTAAAAAAAATTGTGTCAAATCAAATTTTTCCACTTATTTTGTTTATTTCCTTCCAGAACTGTGATTCCGTGGAAAATCTTCCGCCAAACTTTAAACGAAGTACATCCGATAAGTTCCGGTTTAGAAGCGATGGCGCTTAAATCCACAATCGATTTAACGTGTAACGACTATATATCTAATTTCGAATTCGACGTTTTTACGAGGTGAATTATTCATTCTTAAAACTCTTAAAAAAGATATCCATTTTATCGAAATTTTACTTCCAGGTTATTCCAACCGTGGGCAACGTTGCTAAGAAATTGGCAGATCCTCGCCGTTACTCATCCCGGGTACGTGGCTTTCCTCACGTATGACGAAGTCAAAGCCCGGTTACAGAAGTATATCAATAAACCTGGAAGGTAAATGGAAATTTAGTGAAATTTCACAGGAAATAAACGCGGAAATGAATTTATTTTTGATTGAAATTTTTCAGTCATTTTTTAACTCAAAAAAAATTTTTTACAACTAAAAATATATTTTAAATTTTTTTTTTTTTTTTTTTGGGTTTAAAATAAATATTTTTAAACAAATCTTAAATCCAGGAAACGAAATGTCCAAAAACAAGTTATCTTTTGGCAACTGGTGACAGGAAGTCCCAAGTTTTTATTTAATGTTTTGACATTTTCGAGCTGGAAATCCTCGTTGAATATCAAAAGGCGGTGGAAATGTGATAATTAATTGGAAAATGATCACCTCGAAGTGAAAATGGCTCTCTTAAAATAAAAATAAAAATAAAACAATTGTTAAGGCGCTTTATCATCGATGAAATTATACGAATCAGTGATCAAATCAATTGCAAGAGTTGCAACACTACTATTATCTCTCATTACATAACGAACTATGCACACATCGATACATAAAGCGCTAAAACCAAAAGCGTAAACAAGTCTGTTTACAATAGGTGCAAAATGAAAGTAGAAAGCAACGCTAGTTTTAATCAATGGGCAAAATCTTATTTTATACTTGGCAGCGTATTTTTAGTAGCGATGCCACGCTTTAACTGACATCACTGCATCTATAAATATACAAAAACACTTTGTGGTGTTGGTTCCAACTTCTTTTTATACGAGAAAAATTTAAAGATGAACTTTTTAATGAATAAAATTTCATTTTACAGTTACGTGTTTCGGTTAAGTTGCACAAGGCTCGGTCAATGGGCGATAGGATACGTGACGAATGAGGGAAGCATTTTACAAACGATTCCTCAGAATAAATCTCTATGTCAGGCACTTTTAGATGGATATAGAGAAGGATTGTGAGTTTAGAATAAATTGTGAGTTATTTTTATTAATTTTATTAATTTTATAAAAAAATTTTAGTTACTTATACCCGGACGGGCGTAATTTGAATCCTGATCTCAGCTGGGCTGTGGTCGCCACGCCTGAAGATCATATCAAAGTGACGCAAGAACAGTATGAGTTGTACTGTGAAATGGGTTCAACATTCCAGTTGTGTAAAATATGCGCGGAAAATGACAAGGATGTTCGCATCGAGCCGTGCGGACATTTGCTTTGTACGCCGTGTCTCACGTCGTGGCAGGTATTAGAATGGTGTAGTCCGATTTGAGCACCGCTATTTATTTATTTTTTTATTTATTTTTTTAAACGAGGTGTAGAATTAGTAAGTTTTTGGTATGGTAATGCGATTTAAATACAAATATCAATAAATTTAATGAAGAAAGAAATTCGTGTAATTTATTTAAAAGAATTTATCCAGTTAATTGTTGAAAATAATATAAAAATATAATTTTTAAAATTAGCAAAAAGTAAAATATTTTATTAACTTCACCTTAAATTCATTGATTTACTCTCAAATTTTATGAATTCTTTGAACGTGATCATGAGAATTGATGTAAAATATTGATCTCACACCGATTTTACCGAAACTTACTGATCATGCGCACTTCTTCCTACTTCTAAAATCGTAAAATCGCTTTTTGGAAATCAATCAAAAATAATAAAAAATTCACACAAATTTATAAATTCACACACTAACTGTGATATTTTCACACCGCAGGACTCGGAAGGGCAAGGCTGCCCATTCTGCAGGGCTGAGATCAAAGGGACCGAACAAGTGGTGGTGGATCCGTTCGATCCGAGCGGCAACCGCTGCATCCGCCGCGAAGATCACCGCTCCTCATCGACTGGCAATCTAGTCGACCTGGAGGACGATGAAAATTTCGAGGTATCGGACTTGCAGCAACACTGACGTTAAAAAACCGCTTAACGGTTTTCATGATTTACATTTCTTTTTTCTTTTTTTTATTATTTACCGTACGTTAAAACCACGACGAAGCTACGAATGAATGAATGTTTATAATGTGTAAAAATTTATTTAACGACAGAATTTTGACGGGATCGTGTCTCTATCTTTGCGATTTTTGTAAATTCTTTTTTATGAACATATATATTTTTTTATTAAAACATAAAAAGAATAATTGTGATTAAATAGGATTTTTCTTTTATGTAGGCCTAACTCCGATTCGAATTTTGTGATTTTAAATAATTCGATCGGAGGTTACTTTAAGTACAAATACATAAAGATAACTACTTAAATGTGTGATTCGACTCAGGACGTTTTACGAAAATGTACTAGAATTAAATTTTTATTTTTTTTTTTTCTATTGCATGAATGTGTTTTGTCTCTCCAACTTTTTTTTTTATTGATTAATGTAAAGTTACTGCCAGTGCATGTCAAATAAAACTGCAAACTGATATCGGACATCACGTTGCATGGTTTCCGTTGCATGGAGGTGTAATTTTTTGTTTATTTAATTTTTTTTATTGTAAAAATAATGTCGACTTATAATTCACACCTGAGTTCCCCAGTCGCCGATTGGTGTTCCTGAGTCGTTAGCGGGATTTTGAACCGTTAAAGGGTACGCATTTGTTGACAGTTGTATACGGTGATGGGTTTTTAACATTTTTTTATTTAACAATTTAACAATTTTGATTATCTTTTTTTTTTTTTTTTTAATTGTGTGAAATTTGAAAATTAAAGTTTTATTTTATGTATAAATTTCAGGATATGCATCCATGGACTAGTTGTCTTCAAGCGCTCGCGTTGTCACCGAGATCAGAAACAGCTGAGAGACGGGTATTGGATTAATTTTGTATATTTTTTTTTTTATTAATTTTGAGGTTTTTATGGGGGTTAATTTTTAATTTTTTAAATTATTTTTATGTTTGCTTAAATTTTAATTTTTTTAATTATTTTTATGTTTGCTTAAATTTTAATTTTTTTAATTTTTTTAAATTTTTTTGGGTCAATTTTTCATGTATGAAATTTTTTTTTGTTAATTTTAATTTTTTTAAATTAATTTTTTGTTTTCTTAAATTTCAGTCTGGAAGTCGCTCACCTCTAATGTCACCAGGAGCATCACCATCGATTCAACGGAAACCGCCAATATCGATGCCGCCACCCATCCCACCTCGCCGCGCAACACCTAATCACACGCCTGGACAATCTCCAGGATCATCACCCAGGTGCTGATTTATAATAAAATTCCAAACGAATCATTAACCAATAAAACTTTATCCCAGAGCTCAATCCCCAACACACGCCGACGACGGACCTCATCAGTGTCCCCATCAGTGCGGGAGTTCGGTCTCGTATGCCGAAGTGCGCTACAATGTGCCGCATCCAAAGACATTAAATTCCGCGTCGTCAGTGAGTGTATCGTGCATTGTCGATAACAACATAGTCCCATCTACCTCAGCCATCAATTCTGGAACAAAATACGTGGCCAAATTGCATTATGCGGAACTGGCAGATACAAATGACGACCCTAATTACGAAAATACGAGAATACCACGTAATAAAAATACTATTCACTATTTAAAAAAAAATAAAAATAAATATAAAACTTATTTTTATAGCTAAGTACATTCGTTCCTGGAGTGCGAAAACAAACGAAGTTCCAGCTCATTTCCCGGGACCTCCCAATAACTGCAACAGTTGCATTTCAGAGAGGAAGTAAGAATTAAAGGTCAAGTGAACTGAACTGAACTGGTTTGTTATTAAATGTGAATCTACAAATCACAAACAGTAATTAATCGTCGCCAAATGTTTTTTTTGGCATGTTAAAGTTAGTCAAAAAAAAAAAACGATCGCAAATGGTGAATGTCGAAAGAAAAATGGATTCTGGGAATTCAGAGTTTGTGACACACGAAAAACCTGCTCGAGAGAATTTCGAGACTAAATCCCAGATCAGTCGCTGAACAACAACGTAAGCATTGTAGGCAATTCCTAAAACAGGCAAAGCAGACTTCGTGACGTCATAAATCGCTGCACCTCTCGTAATCTATTTTCCTTTTGACATTCACTTTTCACGATCGTTTTTTGTAAAAGTTAACGTTCCTGAAAACCATTGGGCGACAATTAATTGTTGTTTGTGACGAGTAAATTCACAGTTAATGATAAACCAGTTCAGTTCACTTCACTTTTAAATATTTAAAAAAAAAATTATAATTAATTATAATTTTAATTTTCAATCTAAGTTGCAGACAGACCAAATCCGTACACGGTTGCATCGACAATAAGGAGAACGACTGCATAAGCTACGAGAACTTACACATGGACTACATAGCTCAGCTGATAGCCGAAGGATTTTGCCGCGAAGCAGTGATTCGTGCGCTGTGGATCACGAAAAATAACATCGATATGGCTAGAGATATTCTCAACGAATTCGGAAGCAAGAGAACGCCCTCTTAGGGACTATGATAAACATAATCAGTGATGTTGTAGTGGTGTACAAATAATTAAAATACTTTTACTGTGAAAATGTATGATGAATTTTATTTTAATGCCAATTTTCAACACTAGGTTGCATTATTCATCTATGAATTGAATAGAAATGCGAGAAAAAGGATGATGTAGGTAATTGGTGTGATGGTGTTGGCATCGTTGCATAGATTAGTTGAGCACGTGCAAATAGTTCCGATGACATTTCCGTGAGTAGATTGAACGCATGTGTTTTGTGCTATTTTTCCCAATGTTATGTTGCTGACGCACATTTTGACGATGACGTCTAAATTGAAGAGTACCGGTATCGATCTGTTTTGATGTTTACTTTCTATTACAAGTTACTAGTTAATAATGTTACCTCGTCCGTACATTTGTCCGTCGGATTTCAAGCACAGTGGATTCGGTAGTTTTTCGCAATCTTGTTTTTCACCGACACAGTTGTGAACGTCGCCGCAGCGAAAACATTTAAGGGAGAAACCTGGAAATGAAGTACGGTACGGTAAATTAAAAGATTGTTGTTTTTTAGGCAATTTGTTAAGAAAATTTTCAAAAGTTGAAATACTGTTTTCAATTAACGTGAGAATCAACGGAGTGACAAGAAAGAGCTTCATTCTTGACAAATCTCAAAATATAAAGAAAGTTTTAAAAAAGTACTGACAAGTGAGTCACATTTGTATTTGTATTTTTTTTATTTTCTTATTTGTGATAAAAAACACTTCCCGTTGTCGTCGTGTGTATTGTGAAATGCCTCAAGTTATCAAAAACTAAAATTCATGTAGCGGTAATAATTTTACATTTTGTTTATATTTTTATTTTGTTTATATTTTGTTTATATTTTTATTTTGTTTATATTTTGTTTATATTTTTATTTGCACCTGACAATTATTATTTTTTAAATGCAATTCGGAATTCACACCCATTCCCAGTTCTTATTTAAATTAAATATTTAAATGATATTCTATAGAAATGCGGGAAGAGAACGTTGTGACATTCAGTAATATTTTGGTTTCTAATACATTTGGTTTACAAATCGGTTACAAATCATTTTTAATTATCATTGCCCTTTAATTTTGAATTTCCCGCCATTTTTATTTTTTGATTCGAGCTCTTTTTGTAAATATTAAATCATATACCAACAATTTTATTGTTTGACTGAAAGAGCGTTTATGAATACTCTAGTATTTAAAATTTAATTTTTTGAAATTTAAATTTTGAATTTTTTTTATACAAAAAGAGGGTTGCAGTGTTCCATTATCACTATCAGTGACGTATAAAAAGTAAAATAACTTTTAAATTGTAACCAAAAAAAAAAAATCATTTCTTTCTTTCTTTCTTTCTTTCAGAATTAACTACGGTAATAATTTATTTTACGAAAGTGAAAATAGCATTCAACTTTACAACTTATTTTATCCCACAATACATTGCGATTCAAGGCTTTTTAGCAGAAAGAAGTCAGTTACAATTTTCGCTATACATTAACGTTTATAATTTGAAACATTAAATATATCTATCTTTTACAATTTGATATTTAATTTAAATAAAAATATTTAATTATTTTTTAGTTTAATTTAATTTCCAATTTCGATTCTATCTGTGGGTCGTGATGGTAAACAAAGCGAGTGGAGCGACAGCGATGAAACCAAAGCGAGGCCGGCGAGGCGAGGCGAGGCGATAAAGATGGCGGTGCATGACATCGTTTTCATTAATACTGATTGAAGTGTTTACTAACATTTCTCATCGCCTTCAACGCGATATGTAAACTTAGTAAGCGTTTTTTAAATTTCTTGCAATTAAAATCGCAGAGATTGCAATCGTACATAGAAAAATTAATGCTTTAATTCCATTTAAGAGCAATCTTATGATTAGGCTTAATATTTGAATTCCTGTTTTTCATTTTCTTTTAATTTTTATCACGCAGATTTGATGACGATGGGAACAGCAAAACTCATGCCAAACTTTGCGGCTGTTTATTCTAGTGACGACGAAGGAAAGTAAGTATTTGATCGATTGAATTTGTTTTCCCATTTCATTTATTTTTATTTCTATTTCTATTTTTGTTTACGTCTCGATGCAGGATTCCTATAGATCACAAACGAATGGCTCACAATCAGATCGAACGGCGAAGGAAAGTGAAAATTAACAACTGGATTTATCGTTTGGGAAGTTTGCTGCCTGGAGTTAATAAAGACAAAAAACCTGTAAATATACGGATATAAATTCGTGATTTTTCGGTTGATGACGGTTTGATTTCTATTTTCAAGAGTAAAAATCTGATTCTGGAAAAGGCAGTTGAATATATCAAGGAATTGAGGGATACAAATGAGCAGCTATTGCTCGGACATACGTCAGATGTTCAAGGTAAGTGTTTATAATGAAAAAATTTAGAAATTTTGAGATTATAGAGTGAAAAAAAATGTAAATAAATTTATAAATTCCACAAATTTTTGTCTTATTTTTCACTCAGCTCGCGAATTTCAGCAGATGAAAAGCCGCATCGAGCAGCTGGAAACGAGAAACACAGAACTCTCTCGCTTCGTCGAAAGCTCCGGCTTATGGCAGCAACATGCCAAATACAGCAACAAAATCGATCCGGACAGCATCGTGCTCCCATCATGCGACGAAAAAGTCGACATTACAAACACAACAAGCAAACGCGAGCCCGAGACCGTACAATCAAACTGCGCAATCTCCTCGGTCAAACTCTCCCCACAAACTTTAATTCCATCATCTTCGTCAACATCAGCTTTCATCAATAACAACAACAATCGCCTCTCATCAACCTCACAATTCGTCGTTCAAAATGGCGTCGTTCTACTTCAAAACGGCGACTCTCCACCCAAAATCGAGGCACCGAAGCACAACAGCTGTCAAAACGAAACAATCATCCGCAGCAGCGACACGGCCATCGTCCAGCCGGAGTTCGTGGTCCAGGCGAATCTCCTCAACAACGGCAACGTCACGGCGGTCACTCAGGCCCTTCCCAGCATCCCCATCATGTCCACCACGAGTCAGCAGACGAGCGGGAACCAGCAAGTTCTGCAGCAGCTCCCGGTGCTCAACTACGGCAACACGGTCAACATTTTCCCCGGACTCGTGGGTCAGGGTCAGCCGATGATCATCATCAACGAACAGGGCATGCTCCAGAGCATGCTCCCGGGTCAGCTGTTGCTCAACTCGGCCGCCGGAACCTCCTGCTGCAACACCACCAACAGTCCAGTGCTGAACCCCGGATCAGGGAACCCCGGTGACCAACCGACCGTTTTGTTGAACTCTCTCTCTGGACAGGCAATCCCATCCGTGTCGACTGCGGGACACATTCTGGTCAACACTGCACTTAACGAACCTTTGGTGAGTCTCGGGGGTCAAGCGAGAATGATGGTCAAGCCGCAGAGATCGTGCATCGTAAATAAAATGAACAACGCGCTCTTGACCAGTCAGGATTTTACTGGGAGTAATCAGCTGATCTTCTCAAACCCACAAATGAAGGAGAAAATGACTGTTAGGCCTCAGTTACTCATGTCGCCACAAGGGAAACCACCTCTCACACTGGTCAACGGTCAAAACGGAAACGACGGAACAATCTTGCAGTCGAGTGTTGCGGGGTTCAGTAGCCCGGGAGACGGTCTCGGACTCGGCAGTGCGTCGTTGTCTTTAAAATCCTGCGGTGGAAACACTGTGTTGGTCAACTCAGCACCTCAGTGCACGATGAACCCGGGCATCGTGCCGACTGACCAACAACAAATGCAAACCTTGCTGACCGGACAGATGCTGAACAGAGCCGCTTTTGTCCAGCAACAACCGAACGCTCTGCAGATCGTTTCGCAGAGAGACCCCGGGACTCTGCTCAACCAAATGGCGAATTCCTCCCAGTTGCCATCAGCACTACTTCTGCCCAACGGTCAACTGATCCCGGTTGTCAGCCAGCCTTCGCTTATCTACCCGGGAGCGTCGCCCATCACTGGGAGTTTGCTCATGGCTCCGCCGCCGCAGCAGCAGCAGCAGCAATCGGCCATGTTGCAGCCGCAGCAGATGCACCAAGCCCCGGCGGTGGTCGCCACGACGCAGGCGAAGAGCTTCAAGTCGCAGAATGTCAAGGAGACTGTCGTTGCACCCAAGATGATCGTCAGTCAGGCGAATTCGGTGGAGCTGAACGTGTCCAGAGCTGGTTCGACGTGTCCGACAACACCCAGCACCCAGAATGCACCGGTTTTGCTACCTGCGGCTCAGCAGGGGGAGTTTATGAAGTCGGGGAATAACGTCCCTAGTGCCCCTTGCACGAAGAAGGCCGTGAAACGGTCGCCGAGGGTCATTAAACCGAAACCGGCCACTAACTCGAAGCCACTGGTGAATAACTCGGAGAAAATGAGTTGTACGAATATTCAGACGGGGAACTCCAACGTAAAATCAACTTCGAATAACGGCAATGCGAATAACAGCAACAACAACAACGGAGGTAAAAAGAACGTCGCGATGACGAAAGAACACACGGGACCACCGAGTTTCCACGTGTCGGTCGTTGGGAGCGATGGGAATCGGAAACATAATACTGCAACTACGACGACGACATCAAAACCCCTGTGTATAGCCACCGACATCTTGGCCAAAGCGACCGAATCAATCTTCTCGAGCTCTCTGTCAGATCCTTCACCACCCATCTCCCGCTTTTACAACTGCGACAGCGCCGATTACCCGGCACAGGGCAGCGATTCCTCTCATACCGATAAAAACGACCCCTCGACTGCGAACAAGAGCCACGACAAGGAGAAACAAGAGGAGAAAGTCGACACCGGCGACGACCAGAGTTCGGATCTCCTCCAGGATTTAGTTGCCGACGTGTACGCCGTGGAGGAGCGTGACATGCCGCTGCTGCAACCCGTGAGTCCCGCCACGAGGAGCCGCGGACAGGAGGAGAAGTCGCCCGTGGAGACGGACCCAAGCTCAGAGCAGTCGGCTCCGAGTCTCAGCGCCATGATTCCCGACTCGACGTCGCTGGGCACGAAGCGGAGCCAGGATTCGCCGACTCACGCGTTCCCTCTGAAGCGCGTGCGGCAGGACGAGAAGAAGGAGGCGCCGCGACCGGCGAAGGACGAGATGGAGCTGGCGCCACCATGCACGAGCGGCAGCAGTGTCAACTTCCTGTCGGTGTCGCAGCTGGCGAGCAGCAGCTTCACGATCGACACGGCGCTGTGCAACGACAACTCGCCGCTCGGCAGCATTTCGCCGCTGTTGGTCAGTCCGACCAAGAGCAACGGATCCGAGAGGTTTCTCGCCAGCACCACGTCCGCGTCGCTCATCAGCACCAACTTCGACACGCCCGGAGACGGAGACGCAGACGCAGACGCAGACGCCGCCGCGGCCGGTCAGAGCTGCGTGTCGCTCGAAGCGATGCTGGACGACAGCGGACCCGTGCGGTCCGGCGGTCTCGAGAAAAGCGCATCGCAAGAGGGCGCTACTGATTTTCTTCACAACTCTGAGAATCATTTTGGCCTCGGGTCACCTTCGAGGCGCGACGAGGGCAGTCCGTCGCAGTCGGAGTTCGGGATAGAGGAAATCCGAACGTCAAAGCCGATCATTAGCCCTTTGGCGACCGCCAGTTCGACCGAGAGGACGAGTCACTGTTTTTCGGACGTCCACTATTCGTCCGGCAACACGAACAGTTTGAAAAATCTTACAGTAGACGGCATTCATGGGACCGGCGACATGAATTTGGACGTATCTGCCAGCGGATCGAATCAAGTTTCGTCCTTCGTGGGGTCCTTGGAGCAAATGACGCCCGCGAGAAACGCCCGTACTCCCGTGGCGAGCGTTGCTAGTTTCGTCGGAGTGTTGACGTCTTCCGCATCATCATCGCAGTTGCCGTGCAACACGAACTCGATGCAGAGTTCTTCTTTCAGCATGCCGGACTTGCTGCAGAACAACATGCCCAACATGGCGAGCATCTCGTAGACGGTCAGCAACAACAGCAACAACTTGGTGCTGCAGTCCAACCAGGAGCTCGGAGAGACGTCCATCATCTCGAACGACTGCGACAACGTGCCGTCGTTTAACTTCGGATTTTACGGACAGAACAACCAGATCCAGTCGTGTGTCAGCGGCGCTCAGACCACGCCGCAGATGCCGTCCGTCACTTTCAATCAGAGCTACATCGCCAACAACCGGAGACAACAACAGACGACGCCGCAGTTCCACGGAAACAACAACAACAACAACAACCACAAATCGAAATCGCTGGCGGTGCGAAGACCCAGCGGCACGGAAGAAATGATGTCGCCCACGGGAATGCAGATGCACGCTTCCGGCGGACACAGACCTGCATCTGGCGGCAACTCGATGAACCTGATGCCGGGACAGAGCGACGCGACGCAGCAATCTCCGACGCCCAGTCAACCGGTGTCGTCCCCGGTGTTTCATAACCGCCGATCGACGGTCGGTGGTTCGAATTACTCGGCCGAGGCGTTAATCAGTCAGGGAACCTACGTCCACTCGCCGAAGAACCATCATCATCATCACGGACATTCGTATACACACGTGAAACACACGATGCAGCAACCGCAGCAACAACAACAACAGCAGCAGCAGCAACAACAACAGCAACAACCTCTTGCATCGCGATCTATTATTTCATACTCAGCTGAAAGTTTAATTCAGACACCTAACGACAGACACTCGAACTGCTCGCAGGTGAATCAGTCGTGTCTAGTGCAGCAGTCGGCGACGAGCGGCATGAACTCGACCATCGCAACTATTTCGTACGCAGCACCGAACGCGGCACAACCGCTCTATTTCGCCGCACACCACAACCCGAAACAGGCAAACTGCGCACAGACCGGAACCTTGATGCACTTCGACGTACCGTCGCAGAAAAACGTTTGCACCACGAGTCAACAACAGGCCGAGCAGTTATCGTTCTCGTTCAGCTTGAGACACGGTAATGCGAGCAACGGTACCCAGGTCTCTCAGCAGAACCAGATGCCTCACTTGGCGTATCCGCCGACAAACATGTTCCACTACCCACCACAGCCTGGACCCGGGTTGGCGCAGGTGCAGAAACAAAGCACCAACACCTTCCCGCAACAACTAGCACCATGCGTCAACGTTGTGCCCGGGCAACAACAATCCTGCAACACTGACGCAACGTTCAACCACCAGTTGGTCACATCGCAGTTCTCTGAGCAGTTTGCTTCGACCAACAATAACACAAACAACTTCTCGGATATCTGTAAATTAGGGGGCGAGAAGAGCAAGAAGCAGGAATCGGTGGCGTCGAATAAAAGCAGTAAAACTGCGAAACAGAACCAGAAAAAGAAACAACAACAACAACAGCAGCAACAGCAGCAACAGCAGCAGCAACAACAACAACATTATGCTTCGGTGGAAGAAGTGAATTTATCAAACTCGATATTCGAAACAAACCGCAGCGTAACTCCATATTTCGGTGTGCCCAACTTATCGCCGCCGAGAAATGAAGCTCCCACGTACATCCCGAACCCGAACGGTCTGTTCAACTCGCAGAGGACGCTCGGACCAAACGTGGCGCCGCAGAACAAACCCGGAGCGCCGGACATCGGTTCTTCGTACAACTCGTTGTTTCCCTCTCGCTCGCAGACGGGACTGAACCTGAATTTCCAGGCGCCGAGCTTCGGCATGAATCACGTGCACACGGGAAGCGGCGCTATGAGCAATCAGATGTCGACGCACGGCAACGTGACGAACTTCAATCTGAGCAACATTTTCCCAGACATTAACAGTTCCGGAGACAGTTTGAACATTTCGCCCATCAAGTTTCATCCGGGCAACTCGATCCTGTCGACCGAGACGCAGCATCATCACCAGCCGGGTCCGGCATTGTACAACCGGCCAGTTTTGCACAACGGCATGAGTATAAACAGTTTGTTGCACAATCCGCATCCGAGTTTCGACGCATCGAGAACACAAATGCCGAATGGAATGCCTCCTGCCTTCCATACACACACACCTTCGTTTAGCAACGTGGTTCCTACCTTAAATTTTGCCATGCATGAACATTAGTTTTGTTTTGTTTTTTAAATGACACTCAGGCATTTATTTTGTCTCTCGAGTGTGTTGTTTTTATTTTTTTTATTAGATGCTTCCGTCCTTACAATTTAGGTGACGGGGATGATTTTATTTATATTTATAATGAATTTATTAATCGTGTTTGTTTGTTGATTGATTGATTGATTTGTGATTTTAGTGATAAGTTTTTTTTTCAGAGGTAAATAGCGATGATGGGTTCAGAAAATGATTTAAGTTTTGTGTGGTATAGACGTGCTCCGATTTGGAGTGATGGTGATATTATGAGTTCGTGTGGAAGTAAATGTATTTCTGTAAAAGTTGTATGTTTTGCGAAGACTAAAAATGCCAAACGAGAAGTTATCTATCATTTAAGTCGACCAGACTTGAATAATTGATAATAAAATTAAATCGCAGTGATTGAGATAAAAATTCCTGATACAGATATTTACGCACGAACTATTTTTTACTTTATTTTTTGAATCCTATATTTGACTTATGTATTTAAAGCAAATGATAATAATGTTAACTACCTCCATTATAAGTACAAAGCTATTTGAGAGAATTTTTCTTTGAAAAAAAAACAAAAAAACCAGCAATATCAAAAAAAAAAGAGCAAGAATTAATTTTCTAAATCTTAAACCAATTTTAATTCATCCAATTTTTTCTCAATGATAGTTACAATCAAGTCTCCAGTGCCTTTAAGACTGAATTTTCCCTCTTGGGACCTTGTAAATTAAAAATTCCTTAATCAAACAATTGCATAAATACATCCAAGTCAATTAACATTTCTTTTTACCACTGTCAAAGTCTGTTCTCAAATTTTGAATACCCTGAACTGTGTTTCTGATCCGTTGGTTCAGCTTCAAGTTATGAATTATGAAATGACACTTTGAATAATTTAAATTGTGCTTATTCTGGATTTTTCCTCTTTTTTTTAAATTAATTGATAAAAATGTATCATCGAGTTATCGTGTATTTAATTACTACAAAAGTTGTGACATTTTAAGTGTCGGTGAGTTAATAACTTATGTTTTTAGTTGTTTCTATAAAAAGTGAAACAAAAAAAAAAAAAGAAAATCATGTGAATTTTTTAAAAATTGTATAAAAATAAATAACTGTATCTGTTTTCAAGTTGTTAACAATTATAAATGAATTTGAGAAAATTTCGTTCTATTATTTTTATTATAATTATTATAACAGTGATTTAACTGCTTGAATTAATAATTCTATATCTCTCGATTCTGACATTCGATGATCACCGGACTTTCGGTAAATCAATTCGGTGTTTTTGCTTTCAATATTTTGCAACAACTTTAACGATGTTTCAAAAGGTACAACGTTATCTTCCAATCCATGTATCAGCCTTACTGGACATTTAATTGGAATTGGTGAATTTATGTCTATGATGTGTTTGCCGCAGTCTTCGAGTAAGTTTTTAGTAAACAAGTAACTCCCGTAGGGTCCTGGTACTTTGATACTGCCATCTGGTTCTTTTCGAATTTTCTGAAATAATTTTAAATAAGTGTTATTAATTTTTTTTTAAATTATATAACGTACTGGCTGTCACAGAGATGACGTAGATTCTTTTTACTATCCATATGGGTAATTTGAAAGTATAATTCAACCAAAGTTACGTTGAAATGACATTGAAAATAAATTTAAAGATTAAAATCATACATAAGTTATGAATTAACATTTAAACGTATCGTTGTTATCAAGAATCAATCATCAGAAAATGAATATTTAAACTCATGATTACATTTTCATCCACTTTCTTTTGTAAGTCCAAGACAAAGTTGATAGCAGGACATACTCCAACCAAACCATGAATCCTATCTGGAACTTCCATCGCTACTAAACACATGAGCCAACCTCCCATGCTGGAACCGACAAGTATCTGCAAAATAAATTTTATTTTATTTTATTTTATTTTTTTTAAACATTTTAATTTTTAAATTTATTTTAATATCTTACGCACCTGTGGACCTGTTGTTAATACATTCAAAATTGTCACTACATCTTCCTTCCACCTGCTCAATGTTTGGATTACAAAATCACCAGGGGATTCGCCAGTTCCCTCATAATCAAATCGAATATAAGAATGTCCGTTTTTGGCACAAAAGTCTTCGAGAGATGTTGCTTTGAGTCCAGTCATGTTGGACATATATCCCGGTAAAAACACTAAACCTGGCGATTTTTTTCCAGGAGTATCTCTGTACGATATAACCCTTTGCGCACCGATTTTGAGTGTTTTGGATGCCATTGTTGCACATAATCCTCGATGACACATGAAAAAACGACGAGAAAGAGTCATAAATGAATGAGAGAATCTAAATAATGAGGGGAACGGGATTTAGTCAAAAATGAATGGTGGAATCGGTCAGAGTTTAAAATACCGTAACTTAATAAAAAATAATTTATTTTTATATATGTAAATAACTTATATTCTAATTTAAAATAAAAATTTAATCTAAGACTCTAAAAGATAATTTTTATTTTAAATATTAATAATTTTAACACAGGGAGTCGGTCTGTTTGTAGATAGAATCGGCATTTTCCTTTCTTTTTTTTTTTTTTTTCCCTCCGCACTCACCTTTGCGTGGAAAGAGGACTGGTGCCACGACCACGGTAAAGTTAGCCACACAGTCGCCAGCCACACATTCCAGGATTGGCCAGACGCAAGTAATCGATAAGCGGTTGTT
>JAQFZP010001759.1:0-17095 GCA_034695745.1 Geophilus truncorum
AAATGTCCAATTTGGCGCCTCGCTTTGGCGATTTTGTTTGGGTGAGTTCCGTCTGCTAGGAAATTGGGATTAGGAAGACAAAATCCTTAACTTTACCGCAGTGGCCCTGATGGAGCAAGTAGTCCGTGAAAAGTGCAAGCAGAGCGCGACGCCTTCCTTGAAACCCACTCGCTGCCACTGACTGCACAAATAACCAAGCGAAAAAGAAGAGATGGCGTCTGCCGACACAATTTGTTTGGCCGCAATTTTTCTGGCCACTTTTACAGTGGCACAGGAAACAGGTAATTACAAATATTTGGCCCAATTGACCATTATTTATTGATTCAATTTAGCTGCATTCCTTAAACCTAGCCTAGCTTGGATTATAGCCACTTTCCTTCTCTACCAAATTTTTTCTCTCCGTAGGAATGTTTGACATGTCATCGGAAGACGAATTTTTCCCTCATAGCTTCCACGACAAACAGGTGAGAGAAAGTGGAAAATAGATTTACAACTCAATATTAACGTGTTTCGATTTCAGAAACATGGCAGCAATAATTTCCACGTAAATAACGACGACTCTTTCCACGACACTCGATCCAATCGTCGCGTTTTGCAGTCACCGATGGCTATGTTTTCCTTCCCGAAACGGCAGCGAATGCACCCGAACCGGCAACTAGAAGCTAAGAACTCTAAAGTATCTAGTATCTTAGGTAGTGGCAATTTTGGGATAATTCGTGGAGGAATTTTTGCCGATCACGATGATATTCCCGCCCATAGAAACCGCCACCGCATCTCGGGCGGTGATTCTAGGAGAACCGATTTCTTCCAAGACTTTCACGAATTCCGCCCTTCTCGAGCTCAGTTAAATAACGCCCTGTCTAATCGCGAACATTGGGATGTAGTGTAAAAAAAAATTAAAATTAAAAAAAGTTCTTTTACAAATAAAAAAATTATTTATAAATAAAAAGCAGTTGTTGCATTTCAATTTTTCCGATGTGACACTAGGGCGGCGCCTGGGCGATGCATGCCAAGCTTGGCTACCGATCCAATTGAACCTGCCGACAAGTGCCGCTCAGTTTGCATCTCCATGAATGCGTCACCATCCTTTCTTATCGGATAAAACATTAGAAAAAATGAGTCGCAACTATTAAAAAGTAAGTAAATTACTGTAATCACTTTAATTCACACTTGTCCGCATATTTTAAAATTCCAATTCCCAAGACAAAAAGTTTTTTCTATGTCCACACATGATTTAATACGTGTTAAATAACAGCACGTCACATAAAAATCTGGAGGGGAAGTGAAATAAAAGTAAACAACTTTCCTCTTATACAAGTCACCCATGTGACATTATAAGAAAGTTTAAAAATTAGAGTCAACAAAAGAAACCAACAGCTGTGAGGCAGTGTTCTGCAATTGCGTAACAGTTTGTCTCATTTTCAGGAGTGATGGAAAAATGGTACGATGAATTCAAGCACCTCGTCGGAAATTGTGGTACAAATGAGCGACGTGGCTGTGGGAGTGCTCTTATCACTAGTCGTGCTTTTCGCAGTGGCCGGAAACGTCCTCGTATGCGTTGCCATATGCACGGAGCGCGCTCTCCGTCGATTGGGCAACCTTTTCCTCATGTCTTTGGCCATTGCTGATTTATTCATCGCGTGTATCGTGATGAGTTTCGCCGTCGCCAACGATGTCATGGGCTACTGGGCGTTCGGCCCCGTGTTCTGCGACACTTGGGTCGCTTTCGACGTTATGTGCTGCACCGCCTCGATCCTGCACCTGTGCGCAGTCAGTATGGATCGGTACATGGCCATTAAAGACCCACTCAAGTACGCGAGGTGTATGACAAAACGCGTGGTCGTCAGTCTCATCGCGTCGATTTGGATCGTTTCGGCGCTCATGTCGTTCGTTCCGATTGAACTACACTTGCACAAGGCTCCAACCTTGACGCCGCACCTCGAGTCGTTACCCACGTGCGCCTTGGACTTGGCACCGCCGTACGCGGTCGTGTCGTCGTGCATCAGTTTCTTCGGGCCGTGTTTGGTGATGGTGGGACTTTATATCCAGCTTTATCGCTACGCTCAACGGCATGTGGCTAACATTAAAAAAATGACGGTGCCGCTGCACCCGGACTCGCCGCAGACGTCGCCGTCAGACGGCAAAGCTGCAGTCACGTTGGGAGTGATCATGGGTGTTTTCCTCATTTGCTGGGTTCCCTTTTTCTGCGTCAACATAATCGACGCGTTCTGCAAGACCTGCATTCCACACACCGTGTTCCAAGGGCTCACGTGGTTGGGGTATTGCAATTCGGCGCTCAATCCGTTGATTTACTCCACTTTTAATCAGGAGTTTCGGCGCGCGTTTCGGCGTATTTTAATTGGAAAGCGAACATGGCGCCCTCACAGGACCACGTTACGCATCACTTACAAGTCGTCTCCCATCCTTAAAGATAGCGCTCTGTGATTTTAATTCGTGAAAGAACGTGCTGTTGCCATAGAGATCGACTCGCAATAACTCAAAGGGAGTTTACATTTAATGCCAGAAAATGATGTACACCTCTGTTTAAATAAATTATTGCTATTCTGTCGAATTTAGACAATTCAATTTTATTTTTTATTTTCTTATAACGTTGCAAGTTTACGCAGAAAAATTGCTTCACTTAACTCGCTTATCTGCTAGCTATCTTTAGACTGCATGACAAACAATTTTACCATTTTCCTTTTTACCTTTTTATAGAGATCGGAAACTTTCTTTATTGATATTTACCTCGTGCAAATATTAATAAAAACCGTTGTTGGCGTGTTAATTTGGTCGTTTTGCGAGCAACCTTGAGCCTATGACTTTGATTTTTATATGCTCGAGTTTTTTGCCTTTTAGCACTTGCCATTGGTAACAGGCGATAATGAATGACTACATGTATAGTTTCTCGTCGCCCTTCGGCGTCAACTTAAATCATGCCATGTCCATCTCAAAACAAAAGAGCGGCCAGAACCAGTTATTGACCAAGCGCAAATCTAATAAACTTTTTTGTTTAAACAAATTCGTTTCTAAATTTAAAGTATGGGAAAATTGCACGGAATAAAAAACTTTCTTTCTTTTTTCTCGGTTAATAGAGTTGCAATCATTTTGTAATGACAACTAATTGGGGTGAACCAAACACACCCTCGGAGGTTAAAAGCGCTGTTACCAGGGAGATGCAATTACTGCTATCATGCAATTCCCAAACAAATGTTTAGTTCCATTCTTTTTAGTCGCGCAGTATACTTCTCGATTTCAAAAAATAACAAGTGTTTTGTAAACAGATTCGTAAATCAATGCAAAATCCATGGCAATTGCATGACTTATTTGAAAGAAAAAAAAACAAAAACAAATCATTCGAGATTTAAATTTGGACTTGATTATTACTATTATTGTACAAAATAATACATTAATGGGTTCTTTTTCTTATATTCTGCACTTTTTTAATCCGTCCCGCCTTCGACCCTTTTTTCGCCGATCGAACGATTTTGTCCAAGTTGTTTGTTTTCTTCCTAAAAACAAATTCATTAATTTAATTTGCTTGCATTAGGATAATAAAACGTCATTTATCATAGTGACCATTAATAATAGAAACGTTAACACGATTATTTTTGCCAACACCCTAGGGTACTATTACGTGCACTTCACAGGTGGCACAAGGATTGGATTGCTTGTGTTGGGAGTGCGACTGCAACTAAAAGAAGACAGCATCGCTACTTTCTTTCTAAGTGTTTTGTTTGCCACGCTTGAGCAAAAACAGAAAAATATTTTCTCCAGACTTTTGTCTCACGTTTCAGAATTACTCAAAAACCCCAAATGACTTTGCAATAAAATACCAAAAAAAAAAAAAAAAAAAATTGTTTAGCAAAAAGAAATTATATGTCTGACCGATTGAAATCTCGATGTGCATCAATGAATAACTTTATTCAGTGAGAAAAAATAGAACTAAAAAACACTATTAAGCAAGTTATGACCAAAATCATAAATGTGTTCATTCATCATTAGGCTCTAGAGTATCTAAAAACAGCTTGATTTTATGATTAAGAGTTTGCGTAAATCATTTTAGCTCAATCAAACTCATTTTTTCTTATTGGGCATTACTGTTGATATACAATAAAATGTCATTGTATGCAACATATGTATAGAGATACGACGTATCACATCCTTCATTGAATCTCATGTTAAACCTCATGTTTTGAAAAACTGTGTTTTTTCAAAATCAAAAAATAGCTTTGTCATATACTGGGAAAAAAAAAACCCTCACATTTTTTTTCATTTTTTTTGCTTCTAATGAAAACATAACTTAATTAAGGGATATTAGTTTCTACGTTAAAAATATGTTAAATAATTTGTGTTATATTCGTGATGCAAGTACCGTACGTACAAGTTTGTCATTTATGCTTATTTCTCATTGCTAATTGTTACTTAGAAAAGCATTAGTGGCATTCAACACCTTGGGTTTAGAGATTTTTGAAAAATCGATTTTCATTACATTAGTGTATAAAAAACAAGTTTCAAAAACCACAAAAATTAAAAAACTACGATATTGAATGCCACTATTGCCATTAGTTGGTTGTTAAACAAGTATTTTTCTTGAATTGTCTGTTTAAGTAAAAGCTATCAATGCTAAAAGTTTTTTTGAGTTATTGGTGAAAAAAAAATCTTTTATACATTGAATCAAAAAATTCAAAGCAAAATTGAACTAAAATATAATCTATGTAACAATACAAACAAGTAAAAGCAACTAAACAAGGAAGAAAGGGTTAACCTTATTTTACTTAGGCTAAATTTTAGCGTTGCTGAACGAGAAAGTTATTGCTCTATTACAAAAATGATTTCGTTACGGGCTAGCGTCTCATGACTCAATTATGTGTGCTTGTTGTTTCTATTTTTACCCTTTTCCATTGTCTTTTACCTGAATTATTTAACATCGCTTTCCTTTTTATTTGTCATGCCTAACATTTTTTTTTCTGTAATGTGTTGTCGCTCAGCTGAGTGCATCAGTTACAATTCGAGACGTTTTTTTTCAAACCACTTCGGGATCGCTTAATGGTTTCTCATCCTCTCCGGACTAAGTTAAGAGTTAGGTGGAGATGGGAGGGATACAAGGTGAGATATAAACCTGTCCCGTTACAAAAGAAAAATAACAATTGGAGCAGAAAGGGGTGTGGTCGTTTAAAATATTGGCTAACTTGAGGGAAAGGAGGAGTGAAATATTGTACATAAAAAAATGTTGGCCCTTATCACCACAAACAATGAACACTCCCTTTTTGAAAGGGCATTATAATATGCCTAGCCATAAAGCACTGGTTCATTAACATTGTAATTAAGATTCCACTACCAGACACTCAACTTTGAAGCAAAAATTAATTTGAATGAAGCAACTTTCACTAATGAAATGTACTTTGCATATTGGAAAATACCGTAATTGATATTAATTAAAAGACCTTCCCCCCCCCCCCCCCCCCCAAAAAAAAAAAAAAAAAAAAAAGTTGTTTACCTGTGTTTTAATGTTCCCAACGGCATGTACTTGTAGGGCTGAATATTGGTGGCTTTGCTTGATTTATTGCTTGATTTTTTCAACCCAGATTTCTTTTTGGGTTGTAATTTCTTTTCAGGCCCAATCACGCGGTGAATACCACTGCCTCCAGCTAAAAATGTAATTTTATAAGTTAACGTACTTTTCCTTTTGTGTTTAAAAAAAAAAAAAAAAAAAAAAAAGAAAAGAAAAAAAAGAAACAAAATTTTTCTTACCTTTGTACACTTTTTTGCCTTTAACATCATCATCGTCTTCATCATCTTCGATATCACTTATAGTTACGGTATCAGCCTCATCATCATCATTTTCTCGTTTTCGTTTCCTTGACTTTTCTTTACCTTCATTATTTTCATCTAAAATAAAAAGTTTTAAATAAGTTTTTAAATTAAATTAAACTACTATATTAATAAAAATGTAAATTGTGTTTTTGCATACCTTCGTCATCGACTATGATCAGTTTACCGTCAGCTGATATGCGGAAACCATCAACATTGCTTTTAGATTTGGCAGTTGGCGTGTGTTTCGTGGCTTTGTAAAATAAAACAAATTTATAACGCTATATAAAATTAAAGAACTAGATTATTCACCTGTAATGTTTTTAAACGATGAAGGATCGAGAAAATTTATCACTTCACTGCCACCCTTTTCGCGCAGCCATAACTTATTTTCTGATTTGGTATTTTCGTTATCATCGTCATTCGATTCATTCTCCGCCTCCGATTCCATCAACTCATCTTTTGATCTAAAAACAATTATTTAATTAAAAGATTGGCTCAATTAACTTTAATTTCTCATTACTTTTTAATATTGAGCGGTGGTTCTTCGAGTTCGGTACTAATGCTGCCCTTTTCTGCCTTTTTCCGTTTTTCACGAATCAAATCTTTATTGATCTTCTTTACAACACCCTGCAGATCTTCCGGTGCTAATTTAATCACCCTTAAATATCTGGAAAAATATTTTTTAAATTATATTAATTCTGATAACAAAGATCAAAACTTTCAAAAGGAAATTGACTTCTCACCCGAATTTTTTAACCAATTTAACCAACAATTCTTTCTTTTTAAATCTGAAAGGGCGTTTAATGTCATCAGCCATGGAATTCAGACACGAAACCAACTTCTCCGAATATTCAAATAAATCCTCTTCTGGGAAAGATGCCAAAATTGATTTTAACAACGATAGAGCTGAGTCGACAACTTGTCGATTTGGATATTGCACGAGGCTGCATGCACTGTCAATTAAAGGCTGTAAATCCTCTTGAACTCGTTCTGGAAGCAATCAAAAGTTAAGAGCTTACTAGGCACAACACATATTTAACTTGATTACCTGTAAATTCACGAATAATGTTAGCGAGTGCCAAAACACTCGCATTGATCAGCATTGGTGATCCTGCAAATCCAGCCACAATCAAGTGGATAAACTCTTTAAAACCATCTGCAAAAATTATTCATATTTAATATCACTTATTTCAATAATTTGTAAGTTTTCAATAACCTTTTGATCCATTTTCAGAAATCCTGATAAAGTAATTGGCAACTTCAGTAAGTAGGGTTAATGCTGACGAACGAGCTTTTACCGACGGCTCGTTGATACAAAGTACAATCTGCAGAAAAGTATTTTAAACTCAAAAATTTTCATTCATAAACTTACTCTAGTTTACCTCTGGTAAGAGTTTAATAACATAATTTTTCCTTTTTTTCGAAATCCGACTCAACAGATTCTTCAAACACCGCAATCGTACCTTAAAAGTTACGTTAAATTAATACAGGAATTAAATAATTAGGTCATGCTTAACGAATCACTCACTGCTTTTGTTGCAGGTGGTGCAGAAGAAAGGGTTTCGCCTAAGATTGATTGCAGCTGTGATATAGATAATTTCACAAATTTCTTGCACGGTTCCGATTCGCATGAACATAATTCTTCCAGAAAGCGAAATGTTTTCTTCCTGACTGTCAAGTCATCACTCTGATAACAATGTAAAAAAAAAAAATTAGTACAATAAATCAAACAATTAAATAGTATTTTTACCTTAACGTAATCACGAACTAAATCATAAGTGGTTTTGATTTGCTCGGAATTTAAATATGGAAGCACAAGAAGAATCAAATCTAAAAATGCATGTCTATAAAAAGAGAAAAGAAAATTAATACAGTTTGTTTAATGTAAGAATTTTAATTTTTTTAAAACCTCGTTGGTGAATCAAGTGCAGTGTCATTTAACCTTCTCAACATATTTTGATGATAAGATTCAATTTTCTAAAAAAAAAAATAAAAAGAAAAGAAGAAAAGTAAATAAAGGTAAATAAAATTCTAAAAAAATTTAAATTTTACAACTTTGATTACCTCAACATCAGTAATTTTAAGATAAACTTTAATTGTTTCGTATATTGCCATTCGTTCTCCCAAAATTAACTCCTGGCTGATATATAAATTTAAGAAAATTGGTACAAAGTTTTTGGCAAATCCGCTTATCTTCGAATTGATGTTTTCTGTAGGTAGCAAAATAAAAATATACGATCAGTCAAAATACCTCTTAACATTATATACAATTTTTTCTTACCATCTTCTTGATTAATAAGTGTGCGAATACCGGATAAAATATTCAATCTGACACTAGCCCTAGTTGAAATCAATGTGCCCAATAATTTAGCAATTTGGCTAAAACTCTCAACCACGTTCGTTGGTTTTGTGCAAAATCCAGGAAATAGCGACCAAACTTGAACTTCCATGTCATTTAATGCTTTCTCTGACGTTTCTTGACCCTTTTCAGCAGCGATTGCAGCTATTAAAATAATAATCAAACAATTTTTAAAATTCTTTTCCTTATTCGTTCTACTGTTTACCTTTTTTCTGAATATGCTGAATAAGAGGTATTAAATGAGACACAAAATAGCCGAAGTCAGCATGACGAATGTTTTGTTGCAACACAGTAATCATCCAACTGTGACGGAAGCAAATTCGGGTTCTGGAGAATAAACATTACTTTATACACGATTCTTTTAAATGTGTTTCTCGATAAATACATTTCCAAGTCGAGAGAAATCACTTGTAGCACTTTTTGAGGACCCATAGACCGAACAGCTGCTCCAACAACATATTTTGCTTCATCGTAACACAGAAAGTCTTCATTTTCGCATAAGGTTGCTATTGTTTTCAAACACTAAAATTTTAAAAAATATATAAATATATTATTAAAACAAAGTTTTGCAATTTTCTTTACTCACATCAGTCATAAAAGCGAAACCGTGCGAACCGGAGACCTAGTAATAATAATTTCATGTGTCAAACTATCATTAAAATTTATTACTTATCATTTCTTACTTCGTAAAAAGTGCTCAGTACAAGTAAAATTTGATTCCATGACGGGTGGTAATGAGTTTTGAGTGCATTTTCTACCCATTCGAAACACTTCTTCACCGAATTTAAAATATGTCCTGCAACCAGTAATTTTTCCTTAACTGGTTCAATGACATAGTTCAAAATACCCTGTAAATACATTTATCTATTTGTTACAAGGATGCCATTTCTCAAATATCAAAGAAAAATAACCTTAAGGGACTCGGACACAACTCGGTGAATTTCCACTGCGTCACACATGTAAGCTCTCATACATGTTTCGAATAAAAATGGCAAGTGTTGGAAGATGAGATTTTCGTCCAATCTATATTTTGAAAAAGTTTAGTTAATAAAACAACAAACTGTAAAGTAAAAGCTTCGTACTTATTTAAATGATAATGCGCTTCCACCACTAACGGAAGCCATAGTTTCCACAATACAATGTCATTTGCTGATGGTACATAATTGTGTAAAGCCTAGATAATAAAATAAGTAATAATCAATTGACAATTTCCACTGTAAACTAAATTTATTTCAAAGTATTCTTTTTACCGTTATTAATTTAGCCATCATCGATGCAGGTAAAGTCTCGGCTTTTGGTCTGGAGACGAGAAAATGTCGAAGAGTTTGAAGACAGGATTTTTTCATGAGCTTAAAAATAAATTACAATTTAATCAAAAAATTCTATTATTAATTTAATGAATTTCGAATACCGTATTTCCAACTGTCATCAGTTGAAGCAGTGATTCGCAGATGGACTTGACTCTCTGAGATGACATAAACTCTAATGTATTTCGTACGAGCCCCATGACATGCAATACATCACTCTGATCTTTAGATGCTGTCAAAAGATAAACACCAAAAATTATAATCAGAAACAAAAAGTTTTAACTTTCTTTATACCTCCATATTGCAACAGCTGCTCCATACAAAATTGTGCGGTTATGTCACAAGCAGGGTGATGTTTGTGTTCAGGATCAGTATTCATTAATTTAATTATTCCGTTTTTAATTATCATGCGAGTTGATGCTTGAGCTACTTTTCGGACCTGTAAAAATAAATTACTTAATATTTATTTATTTACTTACTTTATTTTTAATGGAATATGTGTTTACTTTTGGTCTTGAATCAATAGAGAAACTCAAAATTGTGTTGAAAATGTGCGCGGCGATTGAATTATTCCAAACGGACATCTCTTGCCCATTTATTAACACTGATAAACATCGAATTCCCTGTAATTTTGAACAAATTTTAAATTATTAGTAATTTACATTTATCATCAATTTTAAAATCGTAATTTTACATTTTGAAGTAGAAGTGAATTACTAGAGTCGGCATTTTGACTTATTATGTTCATAAAAATGGATGACAGCTTTGAAAACTGCACACTGAGCACAGCAGCTGGAACTTTGTTTATCAGCTTTGAAATTAAATACATTGCAGCATCTAATTCGTTCGCATCATCTACAGTTTCTAAATAAGTCATCTGAAATAAAAATAAAATAAGTTATTGCAGATCAACAAACTGACGAATAAAAACTATTACCATGGCTGCTACATATTCAGTAACAGTTTCTTTCCCATTTTGACCACGAATGACTTCTGTTATCGCAGCAAATATAGCACTAGCATCTTTCTCTAATTGTGAATTTGTAGAACCAAATAAAAATCTATAACAAATCACAAATTATTAAACGTGAATTTTTAGAAATTTATATCACATTATTCGTACTTTTCACTCAAAACAGACAAATTATCCACTGAATCGCAAAGATCATTTTCTGAATTCACTCTAGATAACAGCGATAAGTTGCTCAGAGAACCGTGAAGAGAACCGGTGTTTGTACTACTCATGGACTGAACTAAAAAGAAAATAGAAAATTAAGATTAAAATTAAATATAACTAAATTGTGTGTATGCCGTTAACTCACGTCCCATAGATTTCCTGTACTTGAAAGTTGTAGGATTACTACTACAACTGTCTCGTTTAGCCCATCTTGGTCTTTTGACATTTCTTTTTTTGGTCTTCATTATACGATAAATACTCAAACAACAAAGTGTAACAATAAGCAATTATAAACAACCACCAAATCTTAGTCCGTGGCATTAAACATGTGGCTGTACATGTGCATAGGCTGTCATCAAGTATGGCGCTGCATCAACGAATCGTTGCGCTATCTAGTGGTGACAAAAGTAAAGTAAAGATCTTCCTTGGATGGACGTCAACTTACATGCGAGGGTTTTCCTTGATTTCCTGACATCTCACTTAATATTTGTTTGAGGTTAATAGAGAAATCACTATTATTTGCTGAGGCACCTTAATTTAAATATACTGTAAAGAATGTCGTCGAATAAACGAATTGATGCTGAAGATTACGATTCTTCTTTTGACGACGATGCTAAGCGGACGAAAAGGTAAATTGTAGTATTACACTTGAATAGTTGAATAATAAAACGTGATTAAACTTGAATAATCCAGTAATAAAATTCCAAATTTTTGAAAAAAAATTTTAGTACCAAAACAGCTGAATTATTATTGAAGGATGTTTCTCAACCTATTACTAAAGCATCTCGACCAGATTATGATTCCCATTGGTATGTATAATTAAATTTGTTTATTAACAACCAAATATAAATTTATTTCATTTTTAGGAGCGAGAGAGCAAAAACGATGCCTCTTCTGGCATTGGATGCTGTATCCTTTAAAAAGTTCATTTTACCAATGACTGAAATCGAATTATTGCATTTACATTTAACTCTGAATTCAGTATTCGAGGCATAAAGAGTTGATTAATAATTACTTCTTATATTACGCTGGTTCGCGTAATTTTCAAAGAAACAGAGCTAATGACAAAACAGATTTAGACGTATTACGAGAGAATCACCAATTCGTTTGGGCAGATGATGATGAAGCTAAAACCTGGGAACAACGACTGGCGAAGAAATATTACGATAAATTATTCAAGGAGTATTGCATTGCTGATTTAAGCAGATTTAAAGAAAATAAAGTAAAAGTGCCAAAATTCATTCCGAAAAAATTACCTACTAATAAATTTATGGAAAATTTCAGATCGGAATGCGATGGCGAATCGAGAAGGAAGTTGTCGATGGGAAAGGACAATTCTTTTGCGGCAGTAAACACTGCAACGAAGAAGTTGGACTTCGAAGCTGGGAAGTTAATTTTTCTTACGTTGAACAGGGACAAAAAAAGAATGCACTCATTAAATTACGTAAGTGCTAACTGTTAAAATACGAAAGTAAACTGAAAAATTAACTCATCCCACAGGATTGTGCCCGATTTGTACCAAGAAATTGAATTACCACCATAAGTATGAGTATTTTTAGTAGATTTTAAATGAATGGTATACCGTAATAATTTTTATTTTTACAGAAAAAAGGAATACATTCCCAAAAGACTTTCTTCAAAACATTCCAAAAGTTACAAACTGGATTCATCATCAACATCTAAAGGTTTGAATATCAGTGTATCACGACTATTGATTCTAATTGAAATATCTTTGTTAATAGAAAGTGGAGCAAACGCTACGGAGAATCAAAATAGTGAAGTCTCCGAAGTCATGTCGAAAGAAATGGAACAGGAAATTTGGAGTAGTAAACCATCCGTATCAACCACTGCAGATGAAGCTGTTTCAAAGGAACAGGCGATCGAGGATTTTTTCGAAGATTTATTTTTGTGATTTATTTTTTATTTATTGTACAAACAATCTACTAACAAAAACAAATAAAATTAAGAAATATTGCCACGGTAGATGCCATGTCTATAATGATAGGGTTCGTATGGGTCGTCTACGTAATAGCGACGCCGTTTCCAAAACTTTGTGGTCATGTGGTCAAGAAGCCTGCTTTGCTGTCTGTTGCAAAAAACGTGCATCTTGTTTCTCATTCTTCTATTAATCGACTTTCGCCAGACGTGCTTCTTTTTTCCTGCTCTGGTTCGGATCCATGCGCCCCAGTCAAGGCGGTAAAATCGTCGAATTATTGTTTTTGACGTCTTTCGCTTGCATTTTCCTTTCGAAAACTTAACCAGAGTTCGAGATTGGTCTAATGGTTTGATCGGTAAATGTAAAAGAGGAGTCGGTGCAAATAATCTGTTTATAAAACGAAATTAAATTAATACGTGAGAAAGCAATGAAATCTCAATAAAATACCGATTTCGTGGTAGCGAAAACTTTTCAAAATTCGAAACTAGCGAAGAGTTGAAAACACTTGATGTTAAACCTCGAGTTGTAGGCGCTAATAACTTTATATTTGTTTTCCCGACGCTTTTACTTAAAATGTAGTTGGAGTTGGATGCCTTGATAATTTTGGTTGTGTGAGGCAATAGATTACAGGTTCTACGGATTCCTGAAAGAGCGAAGTTATTACTTAGCAAAAAAAAAAATTTCAGAATGAAGTAAATGAGGCTAGTGGCTACAATACCTAGTCCAAATAAATTGATAAGTCCAATCATTTTATAAGTGCACCATTCAAAACTATATTCAATATTAATACAATAATAGTCAAATAATATTAAAGGAAGCTCAAATTTTTTCGTGCAGTTCTTCTCATGTTGCGATCTTAGGCATGAAATGAAAAACCAGAAGTACTTTACGGAAGTTTAAAAGCGCCAATATATTTTTATTTATTGTAATTTTTGCTGCACGTGCGTTTAACAGTTAAAAAACACAAAATGTAAGGATATATTGTAAAAACTGAAAATAAGTTTTGTGTGAATTCAATTGAAAAGCTCTAAATAAAGTTATTAGACGCGATACAAAACCTCGTAAGCTTCCGTAGTATTGGCCTTCAACCCCTGATAGGTTAAAACCATGGCCGAAAAGTATGGTGTTTGTGACATGTGCCGTTTACCATGAAAGCGGAAGCAGATGACGAATTCTATTACAACAAGTTACCTGATTATTACGTCGGTCCATTTGCCTCAATGAAAGGATCGACGAAAGGGAGAGAAGAGTCAACAGAAAAAGAAAACGATATAAACTACGATAAAGAACCGTGTTATGATAAAATCCCTCCCTACCTGTCTGGACTTCGTGAAAATGGGGTTGAAAGCAATCCATCATTGAATTTAACGTAAATAATTCTAAAATAGCAAAATTTAAAAAGTGTTAAAATTATATTAAGCTATAATTAATAAAATTAATTTTTCAAAATATTTATTTTGGTCCAGGGTTGAGAAATCTGACGACGTAATTAAAGCCTCGAGAGGAAAGTGCAAATTAAAGCAAATGGTAACATTAAATTGATAAAGGTTAAATTTAATAAAATTCATTGCAACTTTAATTTAAAATGTTGCATAGGAGGAAAGACGCGTTATTTACGTTGGAAGTGTCAGTCAAAGCACAACACTTAACGATTTGCGTTTACATTTTTCCAAATTTGGACCAATCGAAGAAGTAAAACTGCACTTTAGGGAAATAGGGTCAGTAGTAATCAGATGTTTTCTAAGAAAATTATAATTTAATGCATTTTTTTTTTATTTTTTTTTTGATTGTTAATTTAGGGATAGTTATGGGTTCGTTACGTTTGTGAATAAGGAAGATGCCATAAAAGCTCTGCGACGTGAGTGCGCAGTAAATTAATCAATTTCAAGTATCCTTAAGTAATAATAATATTTACTGTAAATTTATGTTTTCAGAGGGTAACGATGATCCTACCGTGCCGAAATACGATCTTTGTTTTGGTGGTCGCAGGAATTTTTGCCAGAATCAGTATGCGGATTTAGGTAAAGGACCTTACTCCTATTTTGTATTCATATATTGAATGATATTGACACTTTTTACAGATGCTATACCCGATAAAAAGATTGAACCCATATTATGATACAAACTTAATTCAACATTTGAGCTAACAAACTTAACCAAAGAAGAGCATAAATGGTACAACTTACTGAAAAAAATTGAAATAAAAAATTGTTTTATTAAAAAAATTTGAGTTTTAATTTACAAATTATTGTACACGTAGGAAATTTTACATAAATTTGATATCTTAATAAGTTGGCGAACGTGAACCCGACCTTTGATCATCATTAGTGTTGGAAGTAAACGGATTTGCGAATGAGTTTAATGTGCAGTTTGAAGCAACTAAACCTAATTCCAACCTATTATTTTCCTTCTTGACAGTTTGTGATAGATCTACCGATTCCAACGAATCTAAAAAATTAAAAATAAAACACAATAAAATAAAATTATATTTCAATTGTTCTACTCGCCTATTTACCTGAAGAACCATATCGAGCAATGCATTCGGCCCGAAGTTGATCCACTTCTTCCTGAACCTGGGAACAATTGATTTCGCTCTCGCTGAGTTGTGAACACAAAACCTGAAATAGTGGCAATAACATAGAACATGTTACGCGAAAGTTATGTATAGTACAACATACCTGTAGTTTATTTTCAATCGATAAACGAATGTTCTGAATTATCGGTTCGGTTCGAGGTTTTCTTATCGCATCTAAAATCCTGCAATAAATTTTTACTTCAGAAAACGCCCGTCGAATATTGAGCATTAACTCACTTATTACTTGCGACATCTATCACATTTCGTTTGTAGTCACTTTGTGCACTGCTTCCCAAATTCGTTACCGTAATTGGCACACTTTCAAATCGAATCCTACAATAAATGCAATCGATTGATCACTATTGGTAGCAACTTTAGCTTCAACACTCACCCATCGTCAGAACGCAAACAAACGTGGTTAAACGTATGTGTTGTGACGTGACTATTGTTTTGTGTGGTAAAGAGTAGAAATAGAAAGCAATTATCTTCTTCTGACATTGCCATTAATTTCCGATGAATAACTTTCTCCATTAGAGACAGCTCTAAAGGGGTACTTTTGCGGACCTTAAACCAACCGATAACTTTCTAAAAAAAATAAATTAGAATAAAATAAGTGTTATTTATTTTGAAAAGTATGCATTTTAAGTGCACGAAAATTACTCCGCAGTTGTCGCCTACTAATTCATTCAATTTGTCTTCAAGTATCAAGCCTGTGTTCGAATAAAAATAGGATGGCGTCTCCGCGGCACGCACGTTTTGGATAACTTATAAACAAGAAAAGGAATGGCTTAATTTTGATATACTTTGCTAATTTCTTTTCATTTTTTACCAATGATAAGACTTTCTACACGATTATTTATTTGAGCGTCATTCACTTTATCCTCAACGTGGTGCTTCATTGTACCGAATATAAACCCCTCCTGAATTAGAATTGGGAGTTACTGTATATTACAAAAGATTTGGGAAATGATGAAGTTCAACCTGATCACTGCCGCAACAAGCACTATCATAAAACAAAGACGATAACAGCGGACCGTCAATGTACGTTTGGATCGACGCCATAACTGGAAGATAAAAACAGAACGACAGAACTTTAATACAGTATATGGGAGCGAGAGTGGGTGTGTCTGGAACCAGCGTGACATCTCATGACGAAAAAGTGGACTTTACACGGAAAACAAACTCAAGTCCAATTAGATTACAAGGTTATGATCAATAACAAATGAAAAAATAAGAATTGTGGGAAATATTTATTTCACGGTATAATGACTAAGCAAATTAAAGATTAAATAATGCATTCTTAATTTCTTAGGTTTCCTGCAAAGCCCTTAGGCCTGATTACAAAATTAATGGCCTGATGGCCTCTTTTCATCGATTTTTCTATACGTATGATGACTAAACATTTTCATTTTTTTAGTTCAATTTTATTTTTTTTTTTCTTAAAATTGCGTAAAAGCTTGTTGTTGCTTGGTTATCAAGAATCGTAAATCTGTAATTTGACAAATATATATATTTTTTAATTTTTAGCTGATGAAATTTCCTGATTATTCCAAATTCTATTATTCAGCATATCAGCTAAAACAGAATAAAAAGAAAAAGTTACATAAAAGTATTACAGGTACAGAAATTACGATTAGAATTTGGCCTTGTTAATTTAAATCTGTTGACCTTGACATGAAGATGAGACGAGAGTGCGAATAATTACGTCACGTGACATAAAGGTCTTGAGGAAATGACAAAAATAACTTTCTAATTCTATTTTATAAACGACAAATTTTCCTACGTACGTGTGAGTGCACAAACAAATTTTAATCAATTAATTTTTTAAATTTTAATTCGATTGCTCAATTTGTGTTTGGCACAACTCGCGGTGGTAAATCCATTCTAAAAACAGGTGAATTTATTACGTCATTTAAAAATGAAA
>JAQFZP010001760.1:0-17091 GCA_034695745.1 Geophilus truncorum
AAAAAAACCCAAGAAAAATTATAACAAGTGAGAATTTAGATTAACTGGGCTTTTATAAGTTTAACTTTTGCATGGCAATTGCATGATAAGTCAATAGAATGCGTCACATTGATGACACATTCTATTGAGGTGCATTTCATTTGACATGTTGTGGCGCCATAGGTTGTGCAACCAATAGAGGCAATCCAATGGTTACATCCAATTCAAGATTATTCAATTTTTGACTGTTAAAGATAGAACAAATTTTCCACATTAAAAGTTGTAGAGCATCATTTAATTACTCTAAAACAGTTTTTAAATTTTTTTATTTTTTCTAACAAAAACTGGAGAAAAATAGGTTCAAAGATTGTAATTTTAACTTTTAAGTACAGTCAACTCCCTCATATCCGGCCATACTGATATCCAGCCACCCTCTTATCCGGCCAAAAGTTTAGGATCCAAACCGTTACAATGTCGCACCGTACTAATTACTCCCTCTTATGCGGCCACCTCCCATAACCGGCCACCGGCCAGTCCGCAGTGTACAAAAAACTTCTTTATATCCGGGCAAACTGTTATTTTCCATATTGTCGCTAGCCTAACGGTGGGCGCCATTTTTACAATTGCTGATATGACGTCATTCTAGTTTCTCGTTTACTCATTTACTCGTTAATTGTAACACCCACTTTTATAAAAAGTCTTCCATAAACGACTACTGACTCAATGGCCAGATATCGAAGAGTCGCTGAACCCTGTCGCCGTCATACCCGGTCACTTTTGTCCATATGTCCGAATTTCACAGCATTGACTATAGTTATCAGATATTTTTTTGTTTTGGCAATGTTTTTTCTAATATTTCAAAAAAAGTCATAAAATTTTAACCACCTGAGAGTTAAATTTTTTTTTTAAATTTTTAAATAAGTCTTAGGTCGTTTTGACTCAACATGGCACACCAAGTGTTAAATATGTGATGCTTTATTAAGAATTTATTTATGTAAACATATTTCATTTTGATTCATTTCTACTTTAGTCTTTGCAGAGATCATCACAGAAACACTGAATTTTAGAATAAATAATAATCAATCAATAATGAATTTGAATATTGCAGTTTCAGGTAAAAAAATTAAAAAATAAAAATTAAAAAGTAATAATTTTACTTCTTTTTAAAATAGTTGGAATAATAATGATCAGCTTTTTTGCAAATCTTGCCTTAAGCTCAGTTTGTACTGAATATTTTGGGAACATGCTTCAATTAAAATTTGTGAAATGCTGTAAAAATATTGAAGACATCTGCAAGTAATTATTCCCAACTTATTTTCAGTTTTCAGTTTTTGTAGATGTTATAGTCAAGTGAACTAAACTGATTTATTATTAAATATGAATCTAGTCATCAGAAATAGTAATTAATTGTCACCAAATAATGTTCAGACACATTAAGAGTTTTAAAAAACGGTTTTGCATAAAATCTGTTTAAAACTGTAGGTGGGTTCGCATATTATTTGCACTTGTGTAAATCGCGTTAAAACTAGTCTAAAACACAATGTATGATACACTTTTTTTAGCCGCCATTTTTTCGAGTTAGATCGAGAAAATGGCGGGAAAAGAAGTGTAATTCGTGTTTTAATTGAAAAAATCTGTCAGCTTTGTTTGCTAATTTCAAGTCAGTTGATGTTATTGCTACTAAAAATCACTTTATTTCTTTATTGGAACTTAGAATTTGAATTTGAATTTGAAAGAATGTTGCTGTAGCGGGGTTTTTATTCCAATGGGACTGAAAAAAAGTGACGTTACAGAGGGGTATTATGGAAGTACATCTGTGTCACCAAACGCTATTTACGACGCGTCGTCAGGGCCGTGCCCAGCCAATTTTGCACCTGAGGCAAAAAGTTAAAATGGCGCCCTCCCCCCCCCCCCGAAAATAAAAAAATAAAAAAATAAAAAATTTAAAAAATTGAAAGTACAAGATTTGAAAGTTTGGTTACAGTACTTATTATTATTACATTTATTAACTTAACTGCAACTATTTATTTAAAAAAATTAAATATTTTCTTTGGTGTTTTGGCGCTCACCCCCTCAGATGGCGCCCCCCCACTAAAGCGGCGCCCAAGGCGGCTGCCTTGCTGCATCACCCATCGGCACGGCCCTGCGCGTCGTAAATTATTTAATACGCTTTAAGATGCGTCGCAAATAATTAAAACGCGTCGTAATTAATTTAAGACGCGTCTTAATTTAATTTCAAATTTCACATCAGCCAATCACAAGTGAGCTTTCAAATTGCCGTAAACAACCAGATATAGAATGCTCTTATCTGGGAGATCTAACATGGTTCAGGTGAAAACGCGGAGTAGGGTTACCCCATTTGTGTACCACAGGGGTACCCCAAAATTCAATTTCCTGTTCATTTGTGCGGCACAATTAAACGTCTCGCGAAGCGCTGGATTTAGAAACATCGCCCGAAAAAAATTTACGTTTACGGATTGTTTCATCACCTTGAGGGATGTTTATAAAATCAGCGCTCCGAGAGGCGTTTATTTGCTAACGAAAATTGTATTTTCTTATTAAAGTTTACGAATACTTGTACATAAGATTTTAATTTTTTTTATTTCTGTATTCTAGTTCATTAAAGGGCGTGAATCCTAATCCCAGCTGTATTTCATCTGAAAATTGGAACACGTATCTAAATTGTGACATTGTAAAGAAAATTATTAAAGATGCATTCAAATGTTAAATTTAAACAAAATTAAAACATGAATAACATTTCAAAACAATAATGTAGTGTACTTCTCACTAACCGAATTAAACTTTAAGCAAATTAGGTACTTAAGTTTTATTTATTTGAAGGGCCAGCCTCAGTAGGGATTAACCGCATAGTTTCTAAGTCCCCCCTGCTGCGCGCATAGGCATCTAACTGCATTATCTTCTGTCTTCTGTATTCACACCGAGCAGCAAAACATGTGCTTATACTGTACTAGCACAGGTGCCCGTGCTTCTCTACGGGATACAGGAGCACACCTACAGTATTCTGTAGCTAGAGTGTTAGGTTCCTGTGAAGATACCTTCACCTTCTCTGAGGTCCAAGCAGCTCTGGAGACTAGTTAGCCCAGAGCCTAAGTGCCAGAGGTTCCTGTGAAGGCCGGTCCGTATCAGCCGATACCTTCACCTTCTCTGGTGTCCAAGCGGCTCTGGGGACTAGTTAGCCCAGAGCCATAGTGCCAGAGGTACTAAGCTAAGAGTTAAAGCAGCAAGCAAGAGAAGAGACCAGATATTACCGTAAGCACAGCCAAAGCTGCACTGATTTACTACTCAGTTCTCAGCTACAAAGAAACCTCTGTTAAATTCAACAACAATAAGAAAGGATAACAGTAACAATGAAGGCATACAAACAAAGATCATTAACTAAAAGGCTTAAAGAGAACATTTAGAGAGGAAAAGGAGGCTTAAATGTATACAAGAGAATTCTGAACCTTAAACCTAACTTAAACCTAAACCTCTTGAGAAGGCGCAACATCTTCCCGGGCGCGACGAGAGGTCGCACCTTCCGGCAGTGTAGACCCGGTACCATCTATTGAATCTTGTAACCCGGAGGACATCATCGGCCAACTGTGACCTGGATCCCTGTGACCTGGCCAACTGTGACCCTGGTGACGCAGTCGTCTGGACCCTGTCGAGAACCCGTGTCGGAGTAGTCAGACAATCAGTACTCCACAAACTCTAGAGCTGATCGCTTGACCCGCAGCCGGAAACTTCTGGTTCGGGTGAACAGCAATGCGATCGCCATCCAGTTGCAAACGACATTGACTGTTGTAGGATGCAGCCAGGAACATGAGAAGCCGCTGCACAGAAGAACGTCTCTCGAGCAGGAACCTCTTGTAGGCTGCCACAGACTGCATCATGCAGAGAGCTCACAGCAACGTCCAAAGACTTGACTACTGTAGGTGCTTCTAGACTTGCAGTGCTCAGCAGAACGGAACAGCTGGACTCAGACGACACATCTGCTGACTCAGAATCCTCAGGAGCTTTGGCAACGGCCCTTGAAGCAACATTCTGACTGGAGACCTGAGACACTTTATAGTCGCCTGAGTCAATAACAACACCAGACTGGATAAGGGAAGCCTCTGACCCAATCTGATTATCTGGGGCATCTGAAGACATTGCTGTACTGCACACCAAATGCAAGACTGCACTTTCATCTAAAGCTGCGCATACCTGGTTGTCATCCTGAATCAGCTCTTCAACGACCCCCTCAGCAACTTGATTGAGCAATGGCTGCAAGTTGCCGACTGGACATCCAAGATCTAGCGATAATCAATGCATAGACACACGAGAAGTTGAACAACCGGTAGAATCTGACTCCTCTCGGACTTAATTCCAATGAGGAGAAGCAGACACATGGACCTCTTGATCCTGTGCCTTGAGCGACGAGGTTGACGAGATAGCCTTCCGAACACACTGATGGCTATCCGGGCTCCCGCGAACAAACGACCAGACTTGATGACTTGCACAGAGCTACCCTGTCACAAGCTGGTGAGGAAATGCTTTGACCACAGTCTAGTTCGATAGCTGAAGGCAGGCCCTTACGATAAATATCGAGGAACCCGTCCGTGTCTGACCCATTTAATTGGCTGTCCATGGTGCAGTGACCCTCTTGAACACCAACAGATAAACAAATAGTAGACTTTATCTTATGACGAGAAGCATTGAATTTCTTCCTTCTCCGAAGTGAAGAACGACGAGCTGGAACGCTGGCAACCACAGCAATGGCCTCAGGCTGTACAGGTTCTGGATCTGGTTTTTCCACTATCGCAGACGAGCTAACATCTTAAGGCGAACCCCAACTGGTTGGGTGCACCCTCGTTGCCACATGAGAGACTTGGATCTCGGGTGAGACATGACAAGTCAAGACCTGGTTCACGTCACTAGTGATCCCGCAGAGCGCATGGTTATGCTTCTGGCTGCTTTGCTTGCAGAACTGCTTCAGACTATTGCAAGACGCAGTCTGATGATCCTTGTGAAAGCAGATAAAGCAATGATTCTTCCTCTGCAGCACCTCTTTCCGAGCTTCAGGTGACTCAAACTGTGAGCAAGCGGCCGCAAAATGACCCATCTGGTCGCAGAAAATACAGGACAGTGGTGGATTGCGTTGTGGATTGCGTTGTGTATCGGATTCTTTACAATCTTCTAACCAGGCCGCCAAGGCTGCGGCAGATGGCCTAACCTTGGCACAGTTAGTGCAAGACGCAAGGCGGGATTGGAGGGACTTAGAATCTAGAGCAGTTAGTCCCTAGAGAGGCTAACCCTGTTAGTCCAGGTTAGTGTTTCCAAATTACTCGAACTTTTAAATACCCGGGTAATCGAGTATTTTTTTTACAAATACCCGGGTTCTCGGGTACCCGGGTACCCAAGTATTGAGGATATTTTAAACGAAATTCACTAAAAGTTAAAATAGTCAACTAAACCAAAAATCACCAAATCAAAAATTTTTAGTTTTTTTTTTTTTTTTATTTATTGAAAAAAGTATTTAAAGTTTTAAGAACCATTTATTAAGCATAGAAATTCAGTTATATTTTTTATTAATGAATTTCTATGTTTAATAAATGGTTCTTAAAACTTTAAATATCTTTTTGAGAAAGTATTTTTTCAAATAGTATTTTCTCAAATAATGCTTGGATCCCAAGTAGGGCATGGCTCTCAGAAACGTGTGTTTTGAACGTTTTTGATTATAAACAGACATATAACAGTTTTTACAAGTGTTTAGCATTGCTTTTAGCATTAATAATGATAAAAGCAACAATCAACATTTTTAAATAAGGAATTAAAATTTGGTAAAATTTGGGAGAAAATATATTTTGCAAGTATGCCATAGGGATGCTATTTGAGAAAATGCGATAAGTTTAATAAAGTACTATGTATACAAAAAGTAATAGTTTAAAAATGTAAGTGCATTTAATATTTTAATGTTGTAGTATTCATTTGATTCTTTCATTTTTGTGATGAATGATCTAATAGCCACAGAAAAACCACGTTCAGATGCATTGGAAGTTAGTTTGTTTGTTATTGTATGTAATCATCTGTAACAATCAATCTAAATTCCACTACATCAAGCATTAGTAATGCTTGATATATTGGGTATACTGTAAGTTGGACTTTGTAAGTACAGAAATGAACGTAAATGTCGTTTTCATTTGTTTTTATTGAAAATTTATTTTGCTTTTTATGTATTGTATAATAATATAAAATACTCGAAATACTCGAAGCCAATACCCGGGTATTTAACTACTCGAAATTAAACAAAAATACCCGGGTACCCGAGTACCTGATACTCGTAATTGGAAACACTAGTCCAGGTACCGGAAGAGTAAGCTAGAGTGTTAGGTCCCTGCGATGGCGGGCCCGTATCAGCCGATACCTTCACCTTCTCTGGTGTCCAAGCGGCTCTGGGGACTAGTTAGCCCAGAGCCTAAGTGCCAGAAGTACCAAGCTAAGAATTAAAGCAGCAAGCAAGAGAGAAGAGACCAGATATTACTGTGAGCACAGCCAGAGCTGCACTGATTTACTACTCAGTTCTCAGCTACAAAGAAACCTCTGTTAAATTCAACAACAATAAGATAAGAATAACAGTAACAATGAAAGCATGCAAACAAAGATCATTAACTAAAAGGCTTAAAGAGACCATTTAGAGAAGAAAAGTAGGCTTAAATATATACAAGAGAATTCTGAACCTTAAACCTAACTTAAACCTAAACTTCTTGAGAAGGCGCAACAATCAATGTTAAATACTGCTCCAACTTTCATCGGTTCGAAAGTCTTCTTAAAGGGGATGAAATTGTAGATCTTCTCCAATTTTAAAACATATATGGTCTGTTTTATAATCACTCGTTGATTTAGAATATCTCTTTGGAAATTAAATTCCCAAGAAAGTTTTCACTTCTCCAAGATCTTTCAAATCGAAAATTTTGTTGAGTCTTTTTGTGATGTCGTCTACAACTTATTGATTTCTTCCAACTAGTAGAATGTCGTCAATGTAAACAAGTATAATCGCATCCCAGTTCCATCTGTATGCACATTGACAAGAGTCAAGATGAATGAAACCAAATCTCTTCAATTCTTTGTCGAGTTCTAGCCACCAGCAACGTCCTGCTTGATGCAAACCGTAAAGAGATTTCTGAAGTTTCCATATGTAATCTGGTCTTCCTTCAAAACATTTTGCTGGTTCCATATAAATTGTTTCGTTCAGAGTTCCGTATAGAAAAGTACATTTAACGTCCAAATGTCGGTCCATCCGGCTCCAACAACGAGAAGTAGAAAAAGTAATCTGACGAGGGGGAAATTCACTACCGGAATGTAGACATCCTCAAAGTCGATTCCTTTTACTTGCTCGTAATCCTTAGCAACCAGTCTTGCTCTATGACATACAACTTTGCAATTTTCATTCTTCTTCCGGACAAAAACTCATTTATTTTCCAAAATTGTTTCATTTTCGGGACGTTTGACGATCCTTCTTTGTTTCAAAGTAACTACTTCGTCATTCACCACTGTACTAATTTAACTTAACAACTTGAAAAACTTCCCAATCAATAAACTCATCAAATATTAATTACACAATTAATAA
This sequence comes from Geophilus truncorum, assembly GCA_034695745.1. Lineage (NCBI taxonomy): Eukaryota > Metazoa > Arthropoda > Chilopoda > Geophilomorpha > Geophilidae > Geophilus > Geophilus truncorum. Next base: position 7,589 of record JAQFZP010001760.1, read on the forward strand.
ACCATATTACACACAATCCATTTGATTGTATACAAACAACCAACAATACTAAATAAACAATACAATCATATATTTAACAATTACACAATATGTTATCGCCTTTAAAGGTAAAAGACGTATAACTAACCAATACAAATAGAATCTCTTATTTACGTGCATAGCAAAGGCCCTTCGTTAAAGGTGAACAAAGAGACCTATGCCGCAACATAAACACTACATTGCATAAAACCGTATTTCTTTCTTGTCCATTCACTTCATGATTCAGTACAAGACGTTGAAATTTCCGTAGTATGATCGCATTGTTGTCGCACTGATGTCTTTGAATTTGGAAAACCACGACTTGTTGTATAAATAGAGTCCATTGGTTTGGATCAATTTGCTCAACATCAATTCGTTTTGGAAACAGTGATCAATTCGTAGACTTGTTGGAAATTTCCAAAACTGGTACCTTGATACTGGTTTCTAGCTTGGTAATTCCTGCTTCCTCGATTCTGGCCTCTGTTTCGTCCTCTATTCTGTCTACGGTTGGATGAAGTTCCTTGGTATGTTGATCCACGTTGCGGATTGCTGCAATTTCTGATAAAATGTCCAGTTTGACCACATCCGTAACAAACTCGAACATCTGACTGGTTTTCATTCTTCTTGTAATTCAAATTCTGATTCTGTACAGACATCACTTCTGTTTTCTTTTCTTCAACCAGATTTTCTATCCTCATCCGTCCAGCTTCTGCTATTAATGCTGATTTGACTTTATCTGTTGTAAATTCGGTGTCTAATCATGCGTAGATAGTTTTTACAGTGACTTCATAGGCAGGTGGCAGCTCTTGGATCATCTGGAATGCACTTTCGGTGTCTTCTTTCCAGCTTCTTTAAACATGTTCTCTGCTGACTCGACCCACTTAAGAAGTTTTCCATGCTCTCGTTGTCCTTATTCTTCAAGAAAACAAAATTTATCTGTAAAAGTGCCAATCTTGCTCGTGATTTCGGTTGGTACAAAGTTTCTAAGTGTGTCTAGATCTCCAGTGGCTCAGTTTTTTCCGCACTACGCAGAAGATGTCGAATTTCCGTCTTCACTCTGTAGTAGAAAAATCCCATGGCTTGTGCAGATTTCTTCTTAAAATCAACTAACTTCACTGCATCTGCAGGCATAACGGTTCCAGCATTGATGTGCTGGGTTAACATCTGCGCTCCCAGACACATCCTCATTTCGTACTTCCACTCATCGTAATTTGTACTGTCTAACAGCGCAAATTTGAACATCTTTGGTAAACTATTCATTGTTTCGGACAGTATTTCCTCGAAAAATAAGAATTTGTAACTGTTCTTAACCGAGAAAATGAATTTATACTCGTTTTTGTCCCTGTTCAGAAGTCAAGGAGCAAGAGATGCTGCTCCTGAATACACGTGTCAGCTGTTTTTCTCAAATTTTGCAATGATTTCTGCAAAATATCTCCCAAATTATGATTATTAAATGTTTTTGTATCAAATACACTTGATTTATACAACTTCCACCCATTTTTGATACTTGTAATACTTGCTGTTTGACAAGAAACAGTTTCTTCCACTCTAATCGTACGTGGGCGTGATCGCTTCAAACCTCTTAAAACGTGATGACAACTGCCTAAATCGCTTCAAATCCTTAATTTCTTAGTGGCAGATAATAGAACAGTGTCTCCTCTATTGAATCGATGTAACATCGAAGTAATTGGTACATAATTAAGTCCAGTAACACTCAAAAACTTCTTCATCTGCTATGATGACGTGTTACGATCCGATCACAAAAACGGCGTTTTTCTTCAAAAAATACCTCTTTTCTTGTCGTTTTCTGGGTGGCGGAACAATAATCACTATCCTCACTGATGATTCCATCCTGGATTCACTGTCTTGCTCCAATATTTTGATCTGGATGCAGGTTTTCGACGTTGCACTCACGGACTTCACTCTGACACATGGCTGACATCTTGGTTTCTTCTAAAAGGCACTATTTCGTTCTGACTATGGCCCATAACCATGTTGATATTGCTTTGTGGTTAATGTTAATGTTGGTTAATGATGTCCAGCATGGTCCATCATTTTGTGCTTTGATTAAAGTGTGAAGTTGAAAGCTTTAAGAGCAACGCAAATGATCTTACTCCTTTGGTAACACAAACAAGAGTGAGCTAAAAGTTTATTACAGCTGTAACTATGGAAACGATACAATGATGTCATAACCTGACGTGTATGGTCAATAAAGAAATAAACAACAAAGATCCAGGAGTATCAAGTCAATTACTCCCTACTTTACAATCGAATATTGCAAAACCTAAAGCAAATAACACAACAAATGCTAACAAGTTCATTAATTTTTGAACTCTTTATATTTAATTTTTTATTTAATAAACACTGGCGCAGTACCCGTGCTACGCTATGGCATACAGGACCACACTTATTGTGGCTACGGATTTAGATTCCGTCTCGACCTTCATTCTGTTCTCATCCCATCTTATCCCTTGATCATTGCATTAGTAGCTTTATCCCGTTTATTTGTGCTCTATTAAACACATCGGTTCTTGCTGATTAGTCTCATTTTTTTGACTGTACCTGAAAGTCTTAAGGTGGGTTCCCACTTGTACGTAACTTAACTTAACTTTATCGTAACTTATCTTAACTTAAGAAATCGTGTTCACACTTGTCGCAATGAAGCGTATTGCTTTGCATACATTGCACACAATACGCACCATACAGTACACACAATACGCACAATACAGTCGAACAAACCTTGTTTTTTTTTAGTTAAATGCTTTTTTTGATCATTTATTAGTGTTAAAATAAATAAACTTCATTTAGAAAACAAAAAAAATACTCAAACTGGCCCAAAATCACGAAAAAATGCGCGAAATCAAGTCCGTCGGCAGTCGAGTTAGATCGAGCAAAAATGGCGACCTCGACAACCAATCAGAGTGAAGATGGTTGCTTCCTATTGGCTGAATTAAGACTTTTAAGTTACTGTTAATTTCTAATTCAAAACTGAGTTGAATTAACTTGACTATGACTTAGTATCCCACAATCCACCTTAATTTCTTCTTAAGTTAAGTTAAGTGCAAGTGTGAACACAAGTGGGAACCCACCTTCAAACATCTTAATAATCAGTGTGAACATTGTTATGTCATTGTTGAGAACAATACATTCCGGGAGTTGCCAGTTTTGGTCACCATGCCATGCGCACAAGCAGCTGCATAATCAGCGTATTTGCATGTGAGGCTAAATGTACATTGTTGTTGTGGCAAGAACAATACGTGAGATTGCAACTATAGGTTTCTTAGGACACTTTTGTAGGTTTGATTGGAATTTAGACGTGTATTTATTAGTGCTCTTATACACGATTGTGACTTGTAGGTTGATCTCGGACGTGATTTGTTACCCCTGGACCACTTAGTGTAGAGTAGGGGAGTCGAAGGAGTTTATGTATTGTCCTTGGTCTTTATTTGTATTGCGGTTGATAATCAACTGTGCGTTTACGAAGTTATTATAGAAAACGAGTTCTTACGAGTTATAAGATGGTTTTGTATTGTTTATGAAGTATTTGTTAAGTTACAAAAGGTTTTGTGAAGTGAATGTCGATTTATCGTAATACAACGGTAAATCTATGTACAAACGAGAGCTACTCGCTCTTAGTTGAAGTTTTGTTAGGAATATTATTTATAATGATGTTTATTAATTGATTATGATTGGAAAAATTGTATTTAGTTGCATATTGGTAAATTATAAAGTGTATTTGCCATTTTGTTAATTTAGAAGTTGAAATTTACAGTTTATGTTGCTTTATAGTTTGTATGGCACTTTAGAATTACTGTAGTTTGTGTTTTATGCTTTATTAATTATATGTTTTATATTTTGTGATGCTACGTAATTGATGACATCACAATTTGTACTTAGCTTTAAGTTTTGCTTTTAGTTATGTTTGTTTATGTTTAGATATAGAATAAATATTTTGTTGTTTTGTACCTTTAAAAATGGCTACTCGTGTTTCTCTTCTTCACTAGATCTTTTGGGTGTTTTCACATATTTCCATTGATCAGCAACTTCATAACCACAGAGCAGGTGCGGTTTTAAACGTTTTTTTGGGTTCTTTCTAATTTTTGCGAAACCTAACAGCTAGGACCCAATATCTAAAGGACTGGAAACGGCCTGAAACATAGCTCTGATGATGACGTCAGTGGCACGTTGCATTTCGGGAGATCTGCTTAGACAAACAAACAAGTGTGAAGCTGCACAAATCACAAATTGCGTAGCTGCAGCGACCTCTTTGAGTGGGAATTAAACATTTGCAATCGTTCGTGTGCACTTCTACTTAATTATAAGTACTAAAGTGACTATAATTATACACAAGTGTAATTATATTAATCTTTTATTTATATATTTCTCGAAGTTTGTGTGTTGTATTTCCGCTATGTTTCCATGCTTTTTCATCATTGCTTGTCTGGGTTGATGACCCACAATACATTGCGAAATTCAAGTAACCAATTCCTGCTTGGTCCCAGCGCTCTATGAGATATTTTCACTGCGCTTCCAGTCCTTTAGATATTGGGTCCTAGCCATCCTAGCTAACAGTGACAAAGTTAAATGTTTTACCACATTTCTCTTGGGAATTAAATTTGAAGTGTCCCTACCCAATTTGGTGGAATTCGCACCTCAAATAACTTACAGTAGCTTATAGCCGAACAGACACACGAACACACAATTACACAAACTAAGGAATACTGTATATAATAATAGCCAACATTCCTCTGGAACGCCTATTGCGCACTAGCAGTAGGATTTGATTGTTAAAAACAGCCACCAGACGGCAATACTGTCTAGTGCAAATGGCGGTTAGATAGAATAGATCAACGGATTTTCCGTTTTAAAATAAACGGGTAAATCGACAAAATATCGAGCAAAATTGAGTGCCAACTAGACACAACAATCAGGCACGAATCAGATCAAACGCATTTGTGACCGAGACACGCAGCAACAATCAGGTGAAGTAGCGGAAAAAGTCAGGCATATTAGCGGCGTACATACGGCAACAGTCAGGCCAGCAGTGGTCAAAAAGCGCGGCAACAGAAATAAATGTATATAAAAAACCTTTAGCCATTGATTTTCTTCTCGGTGGAACTGGAACACCTATAACGGGTTTTAATTTGCTATTACAATAATTTTGTTGATTAGAGATGATAAATTTTTATTTTTTGCATATATTTAATGTTTCTATTGCTTATTTTGGTGATTTTTTGTACATACTTATAAAAGTAAATTTTTAATGCATAAAAGTCCGGGTTTTAATTAATAAAGAACAACACTTTTAAAACAATGAGTGAGTGAGTACTTGAAAAAATACAGTATATCCCACACAAAAGTGTTACATATTTTAAATGTATAAGACGTAAATGACATATGTAGGCATTTAAACCATACACGATACTGTATACTGCCAAACATTTATTCTACAATATATAATATATATTTCACATTATGATCCACATATATTTTAAATGCTAAGTGATACAAACTTATAAATTTAACACATTTGCACTGTGTTGCATTTACCTTACAGTTTTTAACTCAGTCCAATTATATGTGCCCATTTTATGTTTCATATAAGAAAAATAGATGGACCACGTAATTGAAATTGAAATACAGTTGCAGTGTTTGTATAATAATTTTTGTGTTCAAGACTAAATATGTTTAAATTTTTATGTAAAATAAATGACATGTTAATATATTTCCTTAAACAAATTTGCCGTCTTAGGATGGGCAATGAATGGTCTTCTACTTACATTACCAGTAATAAGTAAAAATATGTATTCTTCAACATTTAGGCGGCATGCCATAAAAAGTGAATTTTATTAGGTTACCAGATAATTTGAATTATCCGGCAGTGCCGCAAAAAAAATGAGGAAAAAATGCCAAAAATTAGATAATTTGTACATTTTAAGCCTTTTGTGATCAAAATTTTATATCACAAAAGTATTAAAACTTACAAATCTACCATCCTAAGACGAGCACATCTTCCAGTTATTCATAGGTATAATAGTAATAAAAATAACTAAAGTTAAATATAATATACATAATAGGAAAAATCACTTTAAAAATATTATCCAACTTGAACGCCTTTGTGCCGGATGATTTTGATTGAGAACCGGTACTCTGAAAATAAGAATAGTATTGTTGGATAAAATGTCTAAGATGTTCTATGATAATGTAGTTATTAACGCTATTACAATTTACTTTTTTTTTAAATTAAACTTATTCTAGGAAATAGAGAATGGAAAAACTGCAGAGCGTGGAGTGCTTCATTCTTTTGTTATTTTGCAAACTTTCAATGCCATTTATATACCATTTCAAATACCATATATTCAAAATATTTTTAAAAAATATTTGGAACATTTGAAACGCAGCAGATAAACGTGACATTGGACAGCAATCACTATGTAGGTAACAATAAGCTTGCGATTGCAAATACTGTACTTAGACAGTTTTTTTCAATGATGCGCACATTATTGGAGGTTGAAACTCACGCACTTCAATTCGTCTAATCGAGATGATTCAGAAAAGGGAGTAACAAGATAAAGATTCATTTCGAAGTTGAACCAATTTCCCTATAAATTAAAGTTGACGGGAAATGCGATGAAAGTGGAGTTAAGAACATTGCACCATGTGGCATCTAAATCCGCCATCTTTAAAGATGGTAGGTTTAGTGCTTATATGGCACAACGTTTTCACCATCTTGTTTTCCGTTATCTTTATTTTATTTATCTTTTATTATTTAAAGAATTTTACAGTTATATTTACCAGAATTTTTGGTGTGAACCTATTCATCTAAATTTTAGTTAGATCAACTCAGTGTGTTTTTAGAGTGCACCAATGAACTAAAAATCATGAAACAGCCATTAATCTGTACTTTAATTTCAGACTTACACTTTTTTCAAACAGTTTTGTTGGAGCAAGTTCGGCCATCTTTTGCAGTTTAAATATGTGTAAACCGTATGCCATCATAAATTCGCATATCGCTATAAAAACGAGCGCAAACGATGAGATAACGTACACATCTAATGCTTTGATCTAAAATAATGAAAATATAGTACATAAATAAACTTAGCTATAGTTTACTCTGAGCTAATAAAATAAGAGTTACTGCTGAAATTATAGTATTTTAGTAGAATATCCCTCGGTTAACCCTAATTCTCACAATGTGCTTTCTGGTGTGAGATTACTGCTAAAATGATCTTAAACTATGACATATTTTTAAACCATCTTTACTGTAAAAAATAGTTTAATGTCAAGACATCGAATTTTTTTTTACATGAAAGTGTATCTCTTTGTTGAGAACATTTTATCTTACCATAAAGGATAGAATCATCATCTCTTTTGTTTAGGTTCATTGTATGCGAGGCGGAGATCTATGGCCAAATGGACATTTACCAGTGGCGTAACGTAAAATGACTGGGCCTCAAAAAAGAATTTATAAGGAGGGCCTCTATCCTTTTTATTTAATTTTCATGTGCTTTGGAGTTACAATTAGCTTGCTTGGGGGCTCAGACTCATTACAGCCCCTGCATCCCCGTCAGTTACATCACTGCTATTTACTGTATTAAAATATTCTTTTGAACAGGTTCAAATTTTTTCTGCACGGTGGTAGTACTAAAATTTTGTAGTTAAATGTCTGAAATAAGCAAATATGTGGAGGTAAACAACGTCACAGATGACATTACGTGTGACATCATCATGGGACTTTTTTTATGAGGAGGGTGAAATGGAGTTTCGCCTCGCGCATACGATGACGAGCCTAAACAAAACAACTGATCATTCTACCCTTTATCCATTTTTGATCTTACATATACACTTTTAAACATTTCAAACTTACTTCCCCTGAAATTGGTGTGCCTTTTTGAGTTCTTGTTAAAATTAGGCAAAGAGTGATCGACAAAGAGAGGCCTAACACAAGTCTTGTTGGTGCCATAGACATTGGAAGATGGAATGTAATCCACATAACCGATACAACGAAGAAACAAGGAACGTAGAAAAGAAGTAGGTATGATGATGATACACGTTTTAAATGATACGTGTAAGTAAGCAATAAATAGTCTGAAAATTTTAAAAATACAAGTCGTACATTGTTTTTCAAAAACTCTTTAATCAAATGATCGATAACTTTTTCTTTATGGTTAAGTTAAAAAATTTTCTTACCTGCGTATTTCTTGGTTTTGATGTCAAGTTTTAAAAGCGTGTACTCGAGAGGAATTAGCAGGCTTTTTTTCCCATCAGACTTCTGACGATGTTTTAATTCAGTAGCATTAATAGTCCAGATAACTTCATCTGTGTCTAAATTTTAAAGTCACATTTTAACATTTACAATATGACAAGCTACAAAAAGCTTTAAACGTTCATAAAAACAAATTTTAAAATATTTTGATATCGTTTTTATCAAAATTTATCTCTCTAAGTTAAGTCCACAATTTCACCCACTCAATTCTTTGAAGTACACTTAAATGTAAAATATAATATAATGCAAAATATATAAAATGTATAATACAGCTTTGGTATTCGTAAATATATAGGGTGTCCCAACAAGAGCGCCGGATTTAATTTTAAAGAAAAACACATTTATTTTTGAAATTAAGCAAACATTTTTATTTCAACATAAAGAAAAATAGTTCCGATTAAACGTGAAATACAACATCAGGCAAATGGCCACCACGAAACCTCTGGCACAGGGTTATTCTTTTGTTGAAATTTTGAATAACGTTTTCGCATAAATGTGGCTGTAACACCAATAACACGCCGTATTTCCTCTTTAAGATGTTCAACTGTTTCAGGCTTATTCGCATACACTTTTTCCTTTACATAGCCCCAAAGAAAAAAGTCCATCGGTGTTAGATCGCACGATCTTGGTGGCCAATGTTGATCGCCAAATCGAGAAATGACTTAGTCTGCAGTAACACCATTGTTACAACTCGTATTAACAAAATGGCGGCAAATTTAAATCCTGATGTTGTATTTCACGTTTAATCGGAACTATTTTTCTTTATGTTGAAATAAAAATGTTTGCTTAATTTCAAAAATAAATGTGTTTTTCTTTAAAATTAAATCCGGCGCTCTTGTTGGGACACCCTTTACTTACTTAATGTAAATGACGCCGCACATTTCTGGATGTCGAATGGATATGCAAATAAATCATAAATGCACAGAATTGTATGCGAAAACCTATTAAATATATAAGAAACAAAAAAATTTTAAAATAATTATGTATCAAAACTTAGCTTACGCATTATAAATACGGTACATATAAAGCGTAACAACTAGAGTTGAAGCTAGAATGTTCGTCGTTGGCAAACCCTGTTCAATGCCAGACAGTCGGGCTAGTTATTAAGTATATTTTTGTATTTCTTCTATTTTCCTAGCACATTAACCCTTGGTGACCCATGACGAGTCAAAATGACCAATTTCACATTAAAAAATTCCAAAAAAATATAAATATTCCT
>JAQFZP010001761.1:0-17088 GCA_034695745.1 Geophilus truncorum
AGGGGGAGAGGGGGGGAGGAGGGGGCGTTTTTTTTAGCATTTGCACAAAGGCAGCTCACATGCACCCAGCGGCCCTGGTAAATGGAACGTACAGTAGCTTCAATGAAATCCCCTTGTTAACAGCATACAAAACACCAATCATCACAGTAAATAGGTAGAAAGAGACCTCCACCCACTTAAACTGTACCAAAAAAATGAAGTAGTTTTCAATTTCCATCTCTTGATATATTTATTGCATGCAAATCAGCAGGGGATTTCAATTTCATGGAAAGTTAGGTTCAATTTATAGTGTGCTACAGCCCATAAAGCAAGCTTTTATTTATAGAATGCACATTTTGCATACAGATGCTCATCTGTTGGGTAATAAGAGCCAATATTAGGGCAAGATGCAACTTGTTTTACTGATTTTTTTTTTGCTTACTTCAAGACTTGCATTTTTTGATAAGTGGCTTGTTCCAAATTTCAAATTGGTCATGTTCAACTGTTTAATTAGTACCAGTCTTTTCAACACTTTTTATCCTTTATTTACCTGCAATCAACCTTGAAACTAAAGCCTTTTGAAGTTGAATATCAATTTCTGTGAATGAAACTCATCCTAACCATAAAAAAATTGAAAATTTACATCCTATGCACAATCACCAGTAGCAAGTATTTAAATTTATTTTTTTTTACAATAAAAAATCCTTTTATGACCTCATCATAAAAGTGCATTATTCAAATGAGCAAAAGTGTTGTTTAGGGATTTTAGTTTCCTAATAAGAATCAACTAGTGTTTTTCACACCCACCTTTAAGTCTTGAACTGAAATCAGATGTTAATTACTCAATTTCTATTCTTCTCTGCACACACAACAGCAATGTCAAAGTCCTATTTATAGCTATAAAATTAAAACAATTTCTCATTTTTTCCTCAAATTCTTCTGTAGTATCAAGTTACCTGTTTAACCTAAAGCCACTTGCTAGTCATAAAATAAACAAAGCAAAAAAGTGTTAAAATTAGAAGGCTCCATATATGTCAGTGGATCAAGAAACTATTTGTAAAAACATTATAAAAATAATTTACAATAAAAAAAATAGTTAATAGACATTTTTATCTTAGAAATTATAAGTTAAAATTGACTGAAATTAGTGTATTTTTCACTTACAATTCTGAGTTAAATGCAACAATTGCAAAAATACAGGTTTTTGTAACTAAATCACAAAGACAATTTTATAAAGTAATAGCAATTTAAAACTTTTGTTTTATCAATGAAATAAGCGTAAAAGTGAAATATATTAGGGCTAGACCGATTCTAATATCGATATTGAAACTCGGCTGATATTCACAAAAATATCAATATCAGTACCGTATCGACCGATATTTCGGATACCGATTCCGATTTTTCAAAAACAAAAATTGGGTCACGTTTTCCTTCTTTTTCTTAAAGATATGTTGCTTAATTTTGAAAAACAAAAAATGTTTGAATAAAAACATGGCAAAAACAAGTTTTATAACAAAAGCAGAACCAAACAAATTTTAATATGTAAACTATTTAAATAAAAGAAAAGATATAAAATATTTATACTGCAATAATCTTGTTTTACTGAAACTAAAGAAATATATTAAAAATCTGGATTTAATTTTTTTTCAATAATATTGAAATCGATATTGGTAATAGGCCAATATTTTATTCCGATTAGTTAAGCTCTAGAATATATATAGTGCCCAAATCGACTATTAAAGTGGCAAAGATGTGTCGGCCCCATGTTGATGACGTCATCAAATTGTAAATAAAAGTCAGTTTTTTAAACTACGTAATTTAGTGTGAAAATGTTAGTGTTATGATTTTTTCCTTATTGTACAGCACTAATAGAGAAGTTTAAGCTATAACTAAGAGGAAAATTCTTCGTGCAAACTTTGTATTAAATTTAAAAAATATATTTTTTTTTTCACTTAAACATTCACTTAAAAAGTAACAAAGCATGATTTGCGTGAAAAAGGGTTCCAGACACATGTACAGACGACCCCTGGCGAAATTCATGTGACAATTAACCTTAGTAGCAGCAAAAGTCCTTCCATAAACCATCCAAATGAGCTTAAAAGACCCCGGCCTACATAAACCAGACGTAAATAGTTGAATTTAAAATTGTAATTATCAAATTCAACTTTCTTCCAATTTAACCATTAAAAAAAAATTAAAAAAAATTATATTATCAAATTTATATTTTTGATGAACTAGATAATAATAGCAATTATAAAAATTTATTCTCAAAAATTGCGGTTAGCGTTAATTTATCAGTCACGAAAGCCCTTTGAAAGTGATGATTTGTTTTTGTTGATTTAGGCCATTTTTGACGTTAGGGCGATTTTTTAGTACGATAAGTGGAAATAACGTACATTTTTTTTGTTAGGTATTTTTCCGGCTTTTCTTTTATCTCGGTTAAATGTCCTCACAAGGTCAACGAGTCGCATCAAATGGAGTTGAAAGAAAAAACATTAATCACGACACTTGCAACTCATGGACACCGGGCATAAATACTTCCGGTACGGTAGTGATTCTGCATGGTTCTCGTGATTCCAGTGGATGGAAATTTTTTTTTTTTTTTTTTTTTGAAGAGATAAATGAAGATAAGTGCTTGGAATTTGAAGTACCGGAGTCGCATGATTTTTTTATTAATGAATTTAAGAAATTTATGATTTGATTTGTGGAGGTGTTTATTTTATGTGTAAATAAAGTTTATTTGTTGTTGTTGTTAAAGTGACACCGTATAATTAATGTATTTTTAAGTACAATAGTAATGTTGTAGAAGTTTTGAAATTTTAATAATAAAAATTGTTTAGAAATGTCATAAAATAAAATCCTACTAAATCACATAAAATCACTTAAAAAATCGTATAAATTCACATATAAATCTCACAAAATCAAATGAAAATCTTAATAAATCACATAAAAGTCTTCCCAAATCACTTGAAAATCTCACAAAATCATCAAATCTTTAAAAATTTTCTCAAAATCCATGAAAATCTTAAAAACTTCAAAAACTCCAAAACTCTATTTACAATTCCACACTTTCATTACCTAAAATGGACTACGTTACAACACAACTTTCACATTATCTACCAAATAAGGCCTTTATACCCTATAAAAACCACTTTAAACTCACTCACATTGTAAATCCAAACAAGTACGGTATAAATTTAAAATTCAAATTTATATAATTTTTATTAATTCTTACCACTTAAAACTTCACACATTAAAAAAACCAAAACTCTTTACCATAATTACACACCAAAAAAAAAATTATAATAAAAATCATAAAATTTCATCACTGCAATTAAAAATTATAAAATACCCATAATTCCACATTTATATTTTTTTATTTATAAAAACCACCTGGTGCCAAGAATTACAAACTGACATAGCCATCCTTGAAAGTGGTCTCCAACCTTGGCAGAGAAGTGCGTGATACCACGCATGCGTAATGTAACCTTGAGGGTTCGTCTCGTTACAAACACCCCTCAAGTCCACCTTCAAAATGACCACATGTCATCTCCAGTTCCCACCTTGGTCCTTGAGAGCATTTTCCACCCAAAGTTGGCTACAAAAACAACTCAGACATTTTTCAGGGAAAAAAATCACCAATATTAAAGGGGCACTGAAGGAGGCCATCTTGTTTTTATTGGGTTCTATTAATTTGTGGTTTTTTTTTGATGGATTCTTCATTAAAGGTCGTCAAACTAATTGAAATTTATGGATTCTTCATGAGTTTTGTGTGCAAATTTCTAATTTATTTTCAATGACATCAGTGAATTTTTTTGCTATTGTTAGTAACCATCAGCTTACTAAATGGCTATTAGGAAGCATTTGTCTGGGTAATGATGATTGGTACGTGTTGGGTCATAGATTAATAACGGATTTTAGTAATGACTTTGTTTATGTGGTGAAATGTTTGTCAGTTTTTTAGGAGAGATGGTTTTTATTTGTTGTTGTGACATCTGGTGGGAAGAGGTGGAATTTCAGTGGGAAGTTTCAAAATATGGTAGAAGAATGTGATGAAATTTTAACTTTCTTTTAAAAGTTTGTAAATTTTTTTGAGAGGTAGATTGGTGGAGGGTTCTCTAAGATTTGATGCATTCATAAAAATATTTAATCTTTAATAAGTCTGTGGTAAAATTGAACTAAATCTGTAATATTTTATCAAAATCTCTAAAAAAAAAAAAATCATGAACAAAATTTATGAAAATCTTTACTACAAATCTGTTAAGAATTCTCTAAAAATTCAGCAGAATCTAAAATATTTTATTAAAATTTATTTAAAAACCATCAAAATTTCCAAAAATTCATTAAAATCTGTAAAAACGTTCTCAATATTTTAAAAACCTACTAAGAAATCTCTAAAAACTCCACAAATTATTAAAAAGTTATCCAAATTTCAATACATCTTCAATTCAAATCGTAAAAGCACCAATGACATTAAAAAGCATCAATTTCCTCAGCTAAAAGTCACTTTTTAATTGATGGCTGCTCTCAAATAGAAACCTCAATCTAAATAATAATTTGCCCATATTTGACATCAATTTTCATTAACTCAGAAAATAAACTAAATCAGATCAAAATTCACTAAAAAAAATCATCATGATAATAAACCCAACAGCATTTTCCAATCCCATGGTCAAGCAACCTTCCTCACTATCACTTTTTAGAGCACCATGTGGTTTCCAACTGGTCACTCAGAGGTCACCCACAGATTAATTGCTTAAAAGTCAGTCCTCATCTTCAAATCGTGGTACAAACTGACCAACTCTAATCTCCATTCTCTTCAAAAGCCCTTGGAAAACAAGGGACTTAAAATCCTCTTCCACACATCGTGATATATCAATGGTCACTAAAAACACCACTGACCCCCACCAACATTCATTATTCATCACATAACCCCTTTAACAACCTTAACCATGATGCAATGAATATATATTAATATTAAATAACTTAAAAAGTGTAATCTCATTACATTACAACTTAATGAGCTTCCCTGCAAAGCAGCTGCTTTTAATTAACAGTGGACAGTGAGAAATGTGCCCTCAGCCATTTTCTTGTGTGGTATTTACAAGATTAATGAAAACTGAAATTACAAGCTTTGGTGATGTAAGGTTAACAGTTGCTTTAGGCTCTTGAGTCAAAACAAATTCTTCAAAACTTCTGTGAACAGCGAAAGACATTTTGAAATATATTTAGATATTATGTATCCCACACACGGCTTCTCCTTAAAGCATTTGCTTTGAAGGTATAATTATAATTAATAACTGTAATCAGATATTAACCAACAAATATTTTCTGGAGGGGATTCGTAATCGAATTAACGGTGATTCGAGTGCGAAGCAAATTGCAAATTGTGAAGGACGAGGTTATAGATAATTTTTTTCCCATTTTCTGTTTCCGCCTTCGATAGGATTTGGGGTTATTGTTTGTTTGATTTCTCTTTTCGTCTTTTTGTATTTTTAGTTATAACTAAATATTATTGGATGAATTTAAGCATACAGTAAATCCTTTTCTCTGTAATTCAATATTTGCAATGCTAGTACGGTATGTTAAGTTGAAGTGCTCTGCCCTCTTATGTTGAAATTCGACACTCAATAAAGAGTTGTTTTTTTTAATTTTGCCACTGAATAATCTTATGTTAACTCTAATTCCTTTTTATTTTGATTCATTTGTTGCAGTGTTTAAAGTTGAAGTGCTTTAGCCCCTCTAGTGTTAAAATTTGACAGTCAATAAAAGAGCTTTATTTAATTTTTTTTTTTTTTATGGTCTTTACATCTTACAATATTGGATGTATTTAGTAATAAATTTACATCTAATTTCAACCTCCTAATCCTAATTCCTATGCTATTATGTTAATTTGTTATTTTGTGCCCTCTGGTGTTAAAATTGAAAACCCAACAAGAGAATTTGTAATGCTGTTTTTGTTTTGTTAGTGATATTATGTATGTGTAACTAATTATAAATTTAAACCTAATTAAAGTGCTCTACCCTCTAATGCTAAAATTTGATACTCACAAAAAAAACTTGAAAAAATTACAAATTCAACATTTCATTTTTTTTAGTTTTGTAATACACTAATAATTTGGGTCCTAGACTTTTGGCCGGAAATGAGAGCTGACTGGTGTTTATTATGTCCGGATTTGAGAGCGTTGACTGTATCAATTGCCCAAAAATCAAAATTCAGTTTTCTGGGAAAATAGCCAGCCGTCAGTGGATTGGCTATTTTCTCAGAAAATCTGGAGAAATAGTCTCAGTTACGGATAAAGAAATACGAGGAAAATAGGCGGTGCAAATAGCTCAGGTGCTATTTAGACCGCCTGGCGGTCTAAATAGCAACGGCCAATAAATTATACAGTTTTAATAACTTACACAATTATTCATCATAATAACAGTTACTATACTAACAATGCATTACATCATTAACATTCAACATTAAGCAAAACCAGAAAAAATCCAAACCAAAAAAACCCCCAAAACAACAAATCAAAGGCTCTAGGGGCGGATGTGATTTTACCTGTTCACCTTGGCAACCCTGGTAAAAAAAAATTCTTTAATTTCTCCAACAAATTGTCCATAGATAAACCAACTTGTGATACTGAACGATTTCACTTCACCTTATTGGCCTTCTATTGTTATTCCAATTGCAGCAGCAAGGAAAACAAACTGGTTCGAAATTCTCAATGATAAAAAATAGAAAATCGAAAAATCCTGTACCGTAATGTCCTTTTCAATTACCGGTAATCTCTTTTTGATTTACAGAGTAAAAAAAAATTACGTGATTCCATCAAAGTTCTCATTCTTCATCCATTAAAAAAACCTTCATGTGCCATTGATTAAAAAACATCTTTTAAAGTAAATAAATAAATAAATAAATATATAAAAATTGTTGTGGAATGAGTTATCGGTGTTTTTTTTTTTGGAAGTGTAATTAATTTGAATGTGTTATGGATAGGTGTTATGAATTCCTTATTTGAGGAATTTGTAAATGGTGTCAAAAGTTTTTGGATCATTGTCAGAGAACCTTGTTTTGGAATTTGAAGGTTGAATTTGGTGTTAGTGTTTTTATCCAAAATTTTCCATTATTTAGAACCACCCACTCAAATCCTGTTTCGGTACAGACTTGTCATTAAATAAAACCAGTAAATGTTACATATTGTGGGTTTGATGAAGAGGCATAATTATGTGTGGAATTGTTATATAAAAAGTTAAGATACCGGTAATGTATAATTTCTTTTAAATTTTATAAATCTGTGAGATAAAGAGCATAAATTTTGCATAAATGTATCAGTATTTAGTAGTCAATCTTCGAATAAAAGTGAAACTAATAAAATAAAAAAAAAAAATAAAAAAAC
This sequence comes from Geophilus truncorum, assembly GCA_034695745.1. Classification (NCBI taxonomy): domain Eukaryota; kingdom Metazoa; phylum Arthropoda; class Chilopoda; order Geophilomorpha; family Geophilidae; genus Geophilus; species Geophilus truncorum. The sequence continues at coordinate 7,368 of JAQFZP010001761.1, forward strand.
ACAAAAATCAAAATTTGATAAAAAAATTTAAAAAAATATTAAAATTTGCATAAATAGTGGTAGCCAATTTTTCTAGATTTCATAATCAGATTTAATCTCTTTAAAACACATTTTAAAACTCAATAAAAAATATTCATAAAAAATTTACAATTAAAAATTTCAAATATTTTATTTGAAAAGCAGCAACACACCCAAAAACCCAATTTGCATAAATACAGCAATATTCTACTGCTGTCCCCTGTATCTCAAACTCACAGTTACTAAAGATCCCATAGAATTCATCTTTCCTAAATCGCAACTTCCCTTCTAACCTCTTAAAAAATTCCCAAAAATTCTTTAAAAATCCCAAATTTCCAACATCCCCAAAATTTATTTCCCCAAAAATCACAAAAGGTCAAAATATTCATACATTACCTCCAAAATATTAAATTCAACTCTTCCATACAGTATATCGAATTCACTTTTAACCCCTAAAAAAGTATAAAAAATTCAAATTTATTTCTGCAAAAAATTCAAGCATTATCCCCAAAATACTAAATTCAACTGCCCCACATCTCACATTCACTTTATTTAACCCCAAAAAAGAATTTTCCAAATTTAAAAAAATTCCTTCAAAAACCCTAAAAATTCAAATAGTATTCCAAAAAAAAAAAAAAATTACACAATTTACCACAAAAACATCTTACATCCCTTTCCCTCTCACACTTAAATCCCAAATCGAGTTCACAACCCTTTCATTCTTCTCATGCGACTTTTCATCATCATCAACCAACATCTCTTCCTCGATCCATTCCGTGCTCTCGGCTGTAGGTCAGTAGCTGCACGTCACCACTTCTTCGCCCTCAGGTAACAATGACGTAGAAAGCGAAACTAACCCTTTACCGCCCCCACCCCTCCTCCGAATAAAAGGATGTCACCTGGCCAGACGCCAGTTTTTCCCTCTCTTTCACCAATCTGATAACTCTCTCATCAAGGCAAGTTTTTTTCAATTATTACAAATAACCCTTTAGTTACAACATTAACTAACAATTAGAAAACATTTAAACATTTATATAAAAAATGGTGGATATTTATGAAAGAAATTTGTGTTTTTATGGTAGAAAATGGTCAAATGGGGCATTTGAATTTAAATTAAAATTAAAGGGAAAGTTAAGTGTCCAACTTGATTATAAATTACTTGGTGTATTTTGGTGAATAAATGAGAATTTTCTGTTAAAAAAAATGAAAAAAAAATGTAAGTTAAAAAAAATGGTTAGGCCAAGGTCTACAGCTCATCACTTTGTGGTATAAATGTTTACTTGTAGCATATAAAAATAGAATTTTTTGTTCTAAGAATAAGAAAAATTTATTTGGTGGTTTGTAAATAAACATGTTAACTTCTTTTTAAAAAATTTAAATTTTTATGCATTGTTTTTATTTAAAAAAGTTGTTTGCAGACAACTTTCAGGTAAGATGAGTAAAATAACATAACAAGTGATTTTACAATTGCTAATTTTTTACTTGATTTTTAAGTTTTTTTAAATTTAAAAAAATAAATTATTCATTTCTTAAGATTTTAATGAAATTGTTACAAACTGTAAAAAAAAATCAATTTAATTTTATAATTTTTTTATATTTTCTCTATTATTAAACTTTTAAAAATGTTTTCTTCTTTTCAAAAGTCATCTACCATCATCTCCTATAAATCAACCACAAACCTAGATTTAGGGATCAAGCAATGACCCATTTCCTTCCAAATTAAATCACGTTTTCCCAAATTCCAGATAAAAATCACTTTTTTCCCCCTAGAACCACTTTTCGACCCAAAACCCACTGAAAAACTCACAAACACAAAACAATGTATTCAGCCTCTAAGAAGGTCCAGTCTCTTAAGAAGGTCATTCTTTCCACGTGCCTTTTCTCTTTTATTCTCTCACTGACCTCTGCACCCAACTCGAGTCACGTGACCCTTTTTCTCCACTCAAAACCCAGTGCTCTCTTTGGACAATTTCCTTATTCTTATATAATACCTGTTAACCTCGACTAAACCTTTCACTCTACCCATCAAAATTCACCCTTTTTCATCTGGGTCAATGATGTTTAACAATAATATTATTTTCATATTTGGATTTAATAAAAAGAGTTAGAAATTATTTTACAAAGTGCAATATCTAAGTTTACAATGCGGAATCTAATTACAGTTCTGTAAACTTAAATTTTGACTTAAAGAAGGAAGAGGTTGTAACTCTGACTAAACAGAACAATTCACTCTAAAACGCCACAAAAAATTCAGAAACAGATATCTACCCTTTCTTGAATTTGTTTCTTCGATAACTAGAAATAAATTTTTAATATCTTTATTTCATTGCAGAATCCAATTATAAGGGGCTGTGGGTTTTTTTTTTTTTTTTTAAGAAAGACAAGAAGTAAGTCATTTTTTATTAATTTATTTGTAATGTGGATTAGCTAGTATGTTAATAGTTAAACATTGTCTGGATTTTTTTATAAGAGATTTTCAATGTCCTATTTTGGAGATTTGTTTTTCTTTATTTAGTGTGAAAAGTGGAGAAAGTAGAACAGGAATTTTTTTCTTGTGAAAGTGAAAGTGTGCACCTGAGAAATCATTTCTTATGAATAGTTATAAAGGAAAATGTGAATTTGGCCCACATTTTTGTATAATTTTCTAATATAGCATTTGTGGTCATGAAGATGCTTTTCCTCACTTTCACCAAAGATCAAAGTAAATATTTTTAAAGAAAAATATTTAATAATAAAATCAGCTGTAAAAATATAAAAAAAAAAACACTAAAATTTCAAGTGAAAAAAACAACAACAAAAAGTTTAAAAAATCTTAAAAACCTGAAAGCATAAACTTCACAACCTAGCAATTATCTTTTAATACTTTTTCCCATTTAATAGAAATGTGTATTGCAGTTGCAAAAACTCTTGGCAGTTATGATATAAATCCTCTAAAATTACAAAAAAAATATCAAATAATTTCCCACATCTTTAACTCAAATTCTGAAAGAACCACATTCTGCAGCATTTTCATCCAGTATTTGGGATTACCAACAACATGAATTATTCACACTTTCTAATCTATCAACACCCTAAATCATCCAGAAGCAATGCCACACCTATAAAGAAGCTAAATAAAATAAATGCATAAATAACCTGTATTACTTAGCAAAAATGAAAACAACACCTCTTTTCACACACCTCATTCACAAAAATAAATTAAACTGGTTAAAAGCAATTTCAACCCAAACCAGGAAATCATTGAGCAAGAATTCAACATACAGTAACTGTTGACTGCGAAAAGCCATTACCATATAAATATCACATTTTCTGCAACTGGTCCTATAACTGCTCACATAACCAATGTCATTGACAATTCAAAACATAACTCCATTTTTTTTTTCATTTTTACTGCTCAAGAAATGTGTGCCACATTCTGCAACCCCTTTACTTCATCTTCCTATTTTCAATCTTCTAAACTTCCTTGTTTCCCAAAATTATTAGATTTTTTTTATGTCCACTAGGAAACTGTAAATGTGTTAAGTCATTGCCAAAGTAAGATTTTTTTATAATAATTTTTTAAAAAAATAGTATGGAAATCATCTGATGTCATTGCAAGCAGGAAGTTAATCCTTCAAAAGTTTTGATAAATGAAAGTCTCTAGAGTTGACTCATCATCAGTCATGGGTTCTATGGACAAATTGCTTTAATTACAAATGGCAGCTAATGTCATGTTGCTCAGATATAAGATTAAATAAAAACAAAATTATAAAAAAAATTCAAATTAAAAATGAAATTAAAAATTATTTTGAGTTTTATCTGACATTTGCATAATTTCATCAATTTTAAAATAATTTTTATCAGTTTAAAATGATTCAGAGTAATTATTTTCAATTTTAACAATTGATAAACACATAATTATTTTTAAATTTTGAATTTTATAAATATAAAAAAACTAAATTTACATGAATAATTATATCATCTTATAATCATATTATAATTCTTAAAAATAATTTTTACTTTGAAATTACTTTCGACAACGATCCGATGAGCGCATAAGAGTGTATAAGAATGTTTGCTTTAAAACATTCCAGTCAAATACCTCAAACTTTATAAAAATATTTTTAAAAAATTTAAAAACTGTCCTGGAATGCCAGTTTGCCCTGACTTTGTAACACAAAAGTATAAAAGTCTCATAAACTTTGTTGCATTTACATAATATTAATTTTATTTATTTATTTTTTTTTTTTTATCTTTTCCAGGTGTGAATAAAACCCTGACATGTTACGTCAATCGTTACTGCTTATACTAGGTTTAAGTAAGTTAAAATACTTTCTATGCTATTATATTAGATTACAGTAACTATGTGTGGGGCAATGGAATGTGCATGGAAATTATTTTCAAGGTTGAGACCTCAAAACCTAAGTTTGAATAATGAAATAACATTTCTTGCTCATTAATAACATTTTATAGCTGGCATTTTAATGCCATCCTTGACTTTTTAGGGTTTGGGAATTTAAAATATGGGGTAATAAAAAAAAAAACTTTCTATTTCTAAGAAAATCTCCCTTTGGTGGCATGATTGAGTTACAACTCAAGTAGAATATGACTTTAATTCATTCTAGATTCTAAATGCACAGACTTAAGTTATTAGTATAACCAGAGAATGGGAGCCAAACAATCTTGCAGCTTCATGTTAATTATGTAACTTGAAGTAGTTGTATATCATTGCAAGTTTTGCCACCTGAATAATAAAAAGACATTAAAATTATCTTTGTGTCCAGCTTTTAATCTTTCTGGACTTGTACAAATTCAGGAATTTTAAACATCTTTTTTAAATTGTCTAATATAAATTTTCACATTTTTTTGGTTATTTGGTTTATGTGTACAAGTAATTGAATAGATCAAACTTGAATAAAAATTTGTTTTTTCTATTCAAAATATTTTTTTTCTTGAGTTTATGCTTTAGTAGATTAAATTGTGGCTAAATTTGGTGTAAACAAATTATTAATAATAAAGTTATAATTCTTGCAATTTTTCTGCCCCTTAAAATCCTATGAGACTTTTTTGGTTAGGCTTTCTTCTATGTTTAATAAGGGATTAAAAGTTTAGTGTGTAATAAGACTAATAACCTACTCTCAATATTTTCTCTACACGAGATAACACAGCAGGGGTCAAGTGAAAAAACAATGAGTCTGTTGTCAGTAACAGAAAATTATACCCAATTTGACTAACAGCCCTTTAGCTACATCGGTAAATTTTTATCTATTGCTGGTTAAGTATACTGTACATTTTCATGCCATTCTAAAACTACAATTGGATCATTGTCTCTCTATAACTCAAATCTTTTGTATAGTTCAATTTTGAATACTAACAAGTAAGTGTCATCAAGCATTTATTCAGACCAATTGCATTCATTGTTATTTCACTAAAACAAAAACTTAAACGTCTAATAATTTATTTACATCAGGTCCATTTTGTTATATATAATAGTCGTATAATATTATAATTTGAGTTACCGTATTTGGCCAAAAAATGACATAAAGTAGATGTTAGACATTGTACGCAAGTCTATTAAAACTCATTATACCAAACCCCATCTATTGGTCAGTTTGAAAACTTCATTATAGAGTCAAGAAAACATTTGTCTAAAATCCACTTATTAATTAATGCTCTAATTCACATTTCTACAGCTCTGGTCGTTTATATTTATGGAAGACATGTCCAACTGCCACAACACGACATCCCTCATCTCAGAGTAAGTGAACCAAAACTCCATTCCCTCCCCCAAAAAAAGTTGTCATTTATTTTCCATTCTTCTCACCAGGCTAAAAGATGGGAAGAATTTCCAAACGTGACATTCAACTTCGACTGCAGGAGTCGCCCGGTGGGATTTTACGCCGACCTGGAATTCGAATGCAGGCTCTTCCACATGTGTGACGAAGACGGACGGCGCATACCTCACATTTGCGGCGGTGATGGAACCGGATTTAATCAGGAATATCGCATTTGTGATTGGATGACCAACTTCAGTTGCAAAGACTCGCAAAACTGGTATTACCTCAACGAACTCACTTATGTTACTGACCCTCCGAAGTCTGCGGGAAAAAAATGAATGGATTAAATTTAAAAAAAAAATAATAATAATATTTGAAAAAAAAAATTGAAAATTTAAATAAAAATTATAAATTTTTTATAAAAATATGTCCACATGTGAGAAAAAGGGTTAAAATGTGAAATTCATCCAGGATTAATGCCAGTTCAACTTGTCATTCGGGTTTTCACTTATTCGTATACCTTTTTTGCAATTTTTTTTTTAATAATTAATAACAAAATTATCTGTCAGTGCTATAATTGATCTAATTTTAACATTTTTATTTAAATTATTTTTACAGCATTTGTAAAAAAAAAAAAAGGAAAAATATGATTATTTTTTTTTGCCTTAGGCTAAATGATGCTGCTGTTTCTAAGTTACTGCTTCTGGTTGTGCTAATTTAAATTGGACCAAAACAAAACCTCGTTTTAACACATAAATGTGTGCGAAGATTATTAACTTGCATTAAAACAGTAAATTTAAACAGAAATATTATTTTTTAAATAGAGTTTTTGACCTCTGGTGTGAAATTATGCAACTTTAATTATAAACGTTCCACATTTCAACACTAGAGGGCACTAATCATTCTCTAGACATTTTGTCTGGTTTTAACTGATGTCCTTTGTTGATAAAATATTTAACTTTGACTATAAAACTTGTCAAATTTCACACCAGGTGTCACTACTTCAACATAAACAACGAGTGTATGACTTCTTGTTGAATTTATTTACTTTTTTTTTTTGTACTTATGATCTCAGTTAACGACTTTTCTAACCCAAAATTTCACTTTTTCCTTAAAAAAAAATTAAAACTGGTTCAAAATAAGGCCTAAGCTGAACTTAAATAAATTTAATAAAAACTTGTAATTTTGCTCTGTCCTTAATGAATGAATTAATTTAAAACTGAATTATACTTTAATTTTTACTTTGCATAAACAATTTTTAAACTTTGTTTTGTTTGTATAAAATTTATATTATTTTCAATTAATTTCTGTAAATAGTTCCAAATTTTATAATTTGGGTGTTTTTTGTTTTTTTTTGGATATTAATGAATGACTTTTGTGTAGGAAAATTATAAAAATAAATAATTATTAACATTAAATTTAGAATTTAAAAAAAATCAACTTTTAACTGTTTTTCCTTCGAGAAAATGGAATAAAATCCCAACACTGTTATTAAATGAGACGAGTTTTGAAATTTCTATCAGTTGATCGCCTTCGCATCAAATATGGCGCTCGATTACAGACACAATGTCTACATGCGAATAATTACAATGCTGAACATTTATAAGATTTCTTTCCACGTTTTGAACTTAGATCAGGGGATCAGATGATTACCTTCACTTCACAAGCACCCAAATGCGGCCAAAGAATACTTGACGAGTGACCACTGATGATGACTTGGCGAACTAACTTGTAATTCATTGTAACTAGATCTGTGTTTCCGGTTTCGGCGATTGGTGATTTTAGCTCGATTTTAGCATTTGTTGTTTTATTGATCTATTTTATGATTTAGAAATGATAAAATTAAATGGAATGGGATTAATAAGTATTTGTGTGATTTTGATAAAAATGAACAGTTACCGTAATTGAAGTTGTCAGCCAGTTAGAAGTTTTCAAATAATAAAAGGATGCGTTACTTGTAGTTTACTTCATAAAAAAATTAATTCTTTAACGCAGTTGAATCGCTTTAATATTGTTTCAGCTTAAACAGCGTCAACTTGTTATTCAAATCTCGCGCCGTTTCTTATATAAGTGGCGCTAACTGGCGGCAGATCTTGCAGTCATTATTTTTCAAATTATACTTTTTTTAGGTTACTGTATTTTAATTATTAAAGTATTACATCTCAACAATAAATTCCAAACTAATCAATAAATAACTTCCAAATTTCACCACCAGGTTGCCACACCAACTTAACAAATGCAACATACCATAAAATAAAATAAAATAATGGTTCAACCTTCACTTTCACTCAAAAAAAAAAAAAAAAAAAAAAAAACACAAAAACACAAAAATTTAAATATGAAAGTCCTACAGGAAATTAATTCAAAAAAATATTTACCGTATATATAAATCCATACTCTCAGCTGTTAAATGTCTCCTCAGCGGTTATCAGATCCAACCTAGAATTTAAAATATGATATAACCTTACTTTATATAAACACAAAATATGATATAACTAAAAATCAACACAAATTAAGCCTAAATCTAAAACTCCATCAAAGTTCAAAATGTTACAATTTTTTTAAATTTAAAATCGAATCCAAATCATTATTTACACAATTTGCCATGACAACAGTGAATTATTTAATTTCAGCCTTATGTTTTACCTAAAGTTAACATTTTTCTATGAATTAGCAATTCCTACCTGTGGGTAGAACTTAGGGGTAAACCGACGCCCGGTTGGGCCGATGTTGGCGACCGGTCCGTTATATGGTGATGGATGGATGGACACAATGCGATATTTAACCTGTTTTTGGTTACTTGAAATGTATAAATGACGGCGTTTGAGAGGTTTTAGAGCCTCGAAAGTAAATAAAAGTAATGTTTTGTTGGGGTTTTATGTGACTTACTTGTTAATAAAAAGTTTGTTTTTTAACGTGGAGTATCGTTCTGCGTGTAGCGACTGTGAGTTAGTGACGTCAAGGGGAATTCCCTTGGAAAATAAAATCACGTGAAAAATCACTCAACGTACAAATACTTGACAAATTTAAATTTAAATAAATAAATAAAAAGGAATTTAACGTAATAAAGTGTTTTATTTTTCTTACTAAAAAGTAAAAAAACTCTTCAATAATTAAATTTAAAAAAAAAAAAAATTAATTTTAAATTAACATAAAACTCCATTTCATAACTTCATCAATCTCGACATTTCTCACTTCAATCTTCAGTAATTCCAACGTTCAAAATGGTGTTTTGCAGCGAGTCTTTTCAAAAATCCTTTTGAAATAAGGATAACCTCTCTTCTCGTAATTTACACTCTGTCACATACGATGACGTCACAAGTCTGAAATATAAAAAAGTTTTTTACATCAAATTTTGTTTTTTTGTTGAAATTCTGTTGATAAACACTCACAATTAATTTTATTGTTTCCGGAGTCATAATTGTTAACAGTGATAGTTGTTTGTCGCTGTGTTGGTGGCCATCTTCATACATCGCAAGCGCAGAAGGTGATTGACATAAATAAATGTCATTTCTCATTTGTAAATTTGATAAATTAATCCAATTTTTTCTTTAACAGAGGCAAAGCTTTTATGCACGTGCGAATGCAAGACAGTTCGAACGTTGAAATAAATAATCCTTCCTATGTATTTGCGAGAAGACTTTGATTTGATGACCACAACGCTGAAGCTTTAGACGCTTCTTTCTGTCTAGATTAAAAAAAGAAAACAGTTTTTAATGTATCGTACGGTATTTAAAGACGTAGACCCACAAGGAATCGATTGTTAAGATCAGAAGTTTGCATTCAACCAACACATTTCGTGCCCGGTCACACCTTTGACAGTGTGCACGGCTTTAAGCGGATCCACGACTACGCCATCGACTTCGACCGCGACCTCGCGTCTGTACATGCGCATCTCGCCGTCTTCGGTAAATAAATTCCATCCACCTTCGCCAACGCCCATTTTG
>JAQFZP010001762.1:0-17078 GCA_034695745.1 Geophilus truncorum
ACTGGTCAAATGTTTTTCCGCATTTTGTCTTAGAATTCTGTTGGGCATGTTTCTTTGAAATCTGGTGAAAATCGCGCAGCAAATAACCGAACCTATAGAACTACAGACAGACAGACAGACACAACTTCAAAATATAGTTTTAGATTTCGGTTTGGCATATTTTTATGAGTATATTAACTTGTAAGTATATTTTAGAGTTTGTATGATTTGATTAATATTGGTTATTTATGTATAAGGATTAGAGAGTTTTGATGATTTTATGCATTTTGGAGTTAAGTTGTTTATGTTATGTAAGATTTACTATTAGGATAGTATATTAGTGATGTCATAGTTAATGATGTCATAATTTATGATGATTTGTATTATTTGTTATATTATGTTTGAATAAATTAGTTGTTGTTTTCTACTTTGTAATGGCGTCTACATTTCTTGTGCCTCTCTACAACACTATTTGTACCAAGAAAGCATTCCATCTTCAACACAAAGACCATCGCAAGACTCACTTGGACAGCAACAGGATGCGAGTTCTTCCTCCTCGTCATCATCTACGGGAGGATGTGCAGAGTCTCGTCGAGCCAGGCAAGGAAACCATCGAAAAGAGAAAAGCAACTCAGCAAGAACAAAGTGAAGTAAATTGAGCAATAACTTTCCGGTTAAAATTTAAGGTATTTAAGGTAGTTACTCGGTTACCTTTAAGGATTTGTTAGAAAGTTAAAGTTTTAAAATTTTAAAACTTCTTTTGGGTTTAATTTGGTTTAACAATTAGGGGGAGTAATGTTGTGTAATTGAGTTGATTAAGTTAATTGAGTACAAGAGTTAGTGAAGTACGATTGTTAAACCTTGTTGCTATAGAAATTGTCTCTAGGTGACTAAATGATCTATCAAAAATAAATCACTTCTCCAGAGTAAGACGTTTGTGTTCTTTGCTCTCGAGTTGAGCACGGCCCTTGTTAGGCCTGACTGCGGCCCGTTAGGCCTGATTCCACAAGTTAGTTGAAAAACAATGAAAAGATGAAAAGATATAAAAATATTTACTATAAAGTCAAACTAAAGCAATCAGAAAAGTTATTGAAAATGAGTTAAAAGATATAGTTGAAAGTCAACTTTTTATAAACATAGAAAAGCTAATGAAAAGTTAGTTAGAAAACAGAATGAAAATATGTGAAAAGATTTATTACAAAGCCAACCTAAAGCAACAAGAAAAGTTATTTTAAAGTTAGTTGGAAAACAGAATATAGAAAGAAAGATATAAAAAGATATACTAAAAAGCTAACTGTTAAGCAATCATAAAAATGCCAGAGGTGAAAAAGCTAAGTTCCTTAAGTTAGGGCTAATGTTAGTGTATAGTGAAAAAGAAGAAGAAGTCAAGAGAGAGAGAAGCAAAGACAAAGAGAGAATAAAGAAAGATGTGTTGCTTTGAGCAAAGCTGATGCTTTACTGATTTAATAATGACATTTCAGTTGCAAAGAAACCTTACTACAATAGCATAACATCATTGTGAGTAACAATCAACAATGATGATATATCAATAAAGAAAGGAAAGCACATCATAAGAATGATCATGTACTAAAAGGCTTAAACTAGGAACAAAATATAGGCTTAATTAGAAACAAATGAAAGGTTTAAATATAAGTAGAAATATTGAAACTTAAACCTAATCTTAATCTAGAAAGTCTCTTTCGAAGGTGCAACAGTTGGAAAACAGGATTAAAAGCCATTCCCAGTACAGTTGCGCTTCGGAACTAAACCACCATAACTTCATTTTTTCATTTTATACATTACCAAAACTTCTTTCAACCAATGCAAATAAATTTAAAAACACAAAACAACTACATTTTGTACAAAAATTATTTCGTAATCAATACTTGATTTCTTTTTTCCCATTTAAATGACACTGACCACTCGAAATTTCCGATAACTTCCAACAACTCCACCTAAAAAAAAGGTTAATTAGATTTTAATTAAGTTCATGAGTAAAAGTCAATCATTTAAAAGCACAATTCTCACCCGCTCTCTAAAAATAACAAAAAATAAACAAAAAACTCAGTTCAAAAACCACAAACACATCAAACAACACATTCTCTGCATAAAACGACCAAAAAATATGTGAAATTAATTTTTTTCCTAATTTCTAATTGTTTTTTTTTTTTAATATCCCGGTCATTTAACCACCAAAAATTAAATAGCTTTTTTAATTATTTGTATTCATGACCCACATTTAAGCTTTTATTGTTTCCTCTTGGCCTTGTGTAATTAAATCACACCTGACTTTTTGTTTCAAAGCTAAAATAAAACACAACACAATGCAATTATCCTATAAAACAGCTTTATTTGTATATAATAAAAAATAAAATTTAAAAAAATTTAAAATAGCATTGTATACAAATAAATAATTAAAAAACTACACAATTCAAATTAGAACTATAAAATACAATAGAAAAGTGTACAAAATTCAATTAAAAAAAAAAAGTAAAATGTTAATGACTTTCAAACAATAAAAGTGAATCAGCGTATTTAAACACAAAAATCATTGAAAATCACGTCATAACGTCTCATTTTATATAAAAAATGGCCGTGAGCCCTGGGAAAAGGCGTTTTCTCACCTGCAATCAAATTCGCAGGAAAAGGGGAGGAAATTAGAACGGCGGCGGGAGGCCATGGGAAGAGCTGGGTTTGTGACTGTTTTTCACAAAAGCGCGAAAACCGAATTTATCCGCTATGTAGTAAACGGTTCGTATATTCCCATCGGGTTCCACTAAGCTGTAAGAACCTTTCACAGCTCCATAATCGTCTTTTTCTTCATCTCGACTTTGGTAATTGCCCGTGTATGGATCTTCGACTTTGTATCCGAATCTGTAGGCGCCATAACCCTATAGAATAAATCATCAACAAATTAAATTAAAGCTATATAAAGCCGTAAAGAGTTATTACTAAATCGTTTAAATCAATTGAATGACAGTTGATTAAGTCAAAGACTCGCAAAAAAGGGTTAGGTCGTGCATTTACATGAGTCACGCGACGTCTATTAGCGAATTAATGAATTTAAAAAAGTCGAAAAAAGAAATAATTAAAGCAACCAGACCGAAAAACCAGATAAAAAAAATTGTAATAAATCTAAATCTAAATCCTTACCCCGTAATCTTGCTCGTGGTACGTGCTGCTCGTACCGTACGGAGGGTTAGAGGGGTCGTACGGCGCGCTCGTACGGTGGCCGAATGGCGGGGGTCTTAAGGGAGCGACGAGGCCTAAAGGGTACGATTCGGCGGCGATCGAGTCGTCGTCTTCGGCAGAGTCGTAGTAATCCTTCTCGTCCGATTTGATGACGGCACTTGAGCACAAACTCCAAGTAAAAAGCACGAAAAACACCTACGGATGGCGCGAAAATATTAAAATTATAAAGGCTAAAAATGAAGTAAAAGTCGACTTTTGTGTGTAAAATTCACCTTAGTCGACGTTGTGATGGTCATGGTCGATCTACTGCTACTCGAGTGGACACGCGAACAACGTGCGTCCTCCTTTTTATACCCGTGTCTACCCAAAAGGAAAAAAAATTGCTTCCGGCGGTCACTTAGGAATCTCATTCAAAGATAACGGGACCTCGAACTTGTAATTGCCTTGAGCCAAGTCGACTTTTGAATCTCACAATTTGTTTTTATTTCTTTATTTCTTTCATTTTTAAATTGAATTTTTACGGTTATTTCACTGCGAAATAAAGCAATGGGCGCCACAGTTGTTTTTTTTTTTCTTGGGTGGAGCGTTGGAATTGGGTTAAAAAAATTCTTTTTCTCCAATATCCCGCACCCCCGCACTTCGAGGCATTGTTTTTTAAGGGTGCGGTCACGTGCTTCAATTGATTTTTGCAGGGAAAAGTTTAAAGTGGGATTTTTTTTAGTTGTGGGCGACTCGGGCACGTGCGCGGTTATTTATTTATGAAAATAAAAAAAGTAAATATTAGGTCTTGTTGAGCAGATTAAATCTGAACTATAAATAAAACAAAGTGTTGTGTGTCGTTTTTCAGTCTCACTTTCTATGAAAGGAAGGAAGTAATCAAAATAAACGAGGGCGAACTAAATTGTTACTTGCATTTAAAATATACGCGAGAACTTTAACCCGAGATTGAAAGGAAAGCGGTTACATAAATTACCCCCAGAGGGCGCGATACGAGGAAAAAAATCAACGGATTGAGAGGACAAATTTTTACATTTTTAAATAAATAAAAATTTTTTTTCTATTAAAAATCTCAAAATTAACGGATCGAGAAGACAAATTTATAAAAAAAAAATAAAGACTTTTTTCTATTAAAAATCTCAAAATTACAAGGTCAGAGTCTAAGAGGGGATTAGGTTAATCCAGGGGGTGTAATTTGGGCATCAAGGATCGGCTAATTTAGTTGATTAAGTCACTTAAGTGGCATAAACATGGCCGTTTCCTTGAAACTCGGGGATTACGATGCAACGGTTCACTAGGTGGTTCCCACTCGAGAAATTGAGAAAACCTTGTTTAGTCACTTGTCAGTTCTTCCCAGTCCTTGAAGAAGCAATTCTGGCGCAACGTATTAACACAAGACACTTTCATGATCTTAAGACTGTCGTAGGCGTCCATTAAAACGAATCAAACCACGCCCTAAAGTCTATAAAAGCTAAATGAATTCATTTTTCCACCGAAAAAAATTCGAAAAAAAAGTCTTGAATCACTCTTTTTGAAGGACTCACGACAGGGAAGTGGTCCGTGAGGAATTATATGGAGATATTGGGGGAAAAAACCTTCGATTATGGAGATTTTCGTGTCACGTTCCGGTCCAAGGTTGTGGAAGAGCGAGTTTACATCATTTTTTGATTGACACTTTGATTAAAGTGATAAAAAGTGAGGTTTAAGAAAGAATCAAAGAAAAGATATTAATGTTTTGTATAATGGTTTTTATCGAGATGATGATCGTGTAATAAAATGATTCGTTACGTGTTTTTAAAGAGGTAAATTAGGTTGGATAATATTGTGTATCGGGAGCCGCCTATAATTACGCGCTGTTTGGCTCGCGAAAAGAGTTTAATTGAGACAGGATGAGCCATTTTTTTATGATTATGATTATGATGATGATGATGATGAATTGATTCACGGAGTTGATTTGTGTTTTGATGTCACGAAGAATGGGTGGTTTTAGAAATAAAAAGTCGTTTTCGTTGTTGTGAGTGTTGCCAAGAGTTCGTACAGAGAAATAAAGGTAGACACGGAGAGTGCAAATTAATTTTTTTAACGTTGACTTATTCTTGAAAATTATAAGTTTATTTTTGAGTTTGTTTGTTTGTTTGTTTGTTTGTTTGTTTTTTGTTTTTTGTTGTTGGGGATTTTTCAGATTTTTCTAATTTTTTCTAATTATTTTTTTGAATTTTTTTTTGAAATTTTTTTAAAAAATCTTTTTGATCTGTTTGAAATTTTTGTTGATTTTTTTTAATTTTATTTTTTTTATTTTTTTAAATTTTTAAATTTTTTAAAAATTATTTTGACTTTTTCAGTTTTTCTAAAAAAAAAATTTGAATTTTTTTAAAAAATGTTTATCGATTTTCTGCTATTGTACATTAAAATCTATCAGTTTACCTACTTCACCCACTTTCTACAAGATTTAGTGTTAAACTGCAAGTGCTAAAAAGTGAATTTAAATACGCGCACCAGGTATGAGAAGGCCAGTGTTATGGCGGGTGACCCGGAGGCGCGTGAGTGCACTGCTGTCCCCGCCTGACACGACCCACCCACGCCCGAACGATGATCTACTCGGCTCAGGTGGAGTACGCCACTGTCCCCATTTTCACTCCCAGCACACTCTTTTTTCCATTTCCACACCTTATTCTAAAAAAAAAAAAATAAAAAATAAATAAAAAACCCACCAAAACCAACAAAACAACAAAAAACTTAAAAATTCCTCAGTCTAAATAAAAACATGTATGTCGCTTATTGTCACCCAGAAACTTAATCAAGTGTTGCAATTGTGGCCAGGGTCACGCAATTTTACAAAATCCACTCTTTTTCTAGCCATTCCCGCACTACACCCTCGACAACTTTCATTTTCTAATTTCTCTAGGGCGACCCCGTCGTCGTTTCCCCTCCTGGTACCGTTACTTCCACCAGTCCATATATAAACACAGCCCTGGTCGAGCACAAACCAAAACTCAACGAAACCATGGCTTTGATACAGGTAAAAACACATTGGATTACACCTCCGAAAACAACAACTTTCTATAGAAAATGTTTACGCATTTCTCCCATTAGGTGATCGCATTTCTCATTTTCGCCGCAATCGCTTCCGCAATGCCGGCACCAGGAGGCGATCACAGGGACATCCACCACAGTCAACACGGACACGATTTCAAATTCGGATACAACATCGCCGATGGACACACCGGCGACCACCACGGACGTTCGGAGCACGGTCACGGTGGACATCATGTGAGTGGACACTACTACCTTGGCGACCCCTACGGCTACATCCGGTCTGTGGACTATCATGCCGGTGACCATGGCGGAACTCACCAAACCATCCACGGAAGTCCCTACGGACTCTACGTCCACACACCTTTCTATTCCATCATTCCGAAAGGACATCATCATTAAAAATGTTATTTATAAATGTACATTTTTTTAATTTTTGGGAATTTTTTCTGAAGTTTGAATTTCGATTTTTGAATTTTTCAGTTTCAAGTGCGATTTTCCCCTGTTGATGCAGTTGTGTTTTGTGCCTTCGTCGTTCGTCGTTTATTAAAATAAATATTTAATTTTTTTATTCTTTATTAATTACGGGCTGTGACACTGAAGTGTTTTTTCTACTTTTATTTAAAAAAAAATATGTATAATATCTTTACAATTTAATTGCAATAAAATCGATAAATTATTTTATAGGCAAATTTTGTAATTTTTTTTTGTGTGTGTTTGATAAAAATGAAATTATGGTTCATTTCGCATACAATGGACTAAATATTTAGTATCGTGATCTAATTTCGAGCCACATAATACAATGGAATGGCCATTACTAAAGAAAGACATTTATTGAAAGTGCCTTTAGCCTTGAACGCATTCAACCATAAAACAACGTCGCACCGAAAAGCCCAACTCCAAAACTCCCCCGTTAATTCAGACCTCAAAATCTACTTATTTACAAACAAAAAAAACCATTTAAACACCTATTTAATTGGTAACTCCTTTCTTTAAACTCAAAAACAGTGATTTCGCCATTATTCGTTGCTTTATCGCGATTGAAATTTTTAACTCGATTTGATTGAAAAATCACCGCAATATCTTCGTTAATCCTTCCCACACGCCTGATGACCTCGATAAACTCGATTTTACTGCTAATTGGGTGTCATTTACTCGATTTGTGACCTCAGTTTAACCCCTATCAGTAAAATCGGTGAAATAATCAACGTTAACATCTGCAGTTTTTCGAGAATGAATGTTTTCTTTCTTTAATTCTTTTCGTTGTGTTTCGAGACAACGTTTTAAATCTTTTTCATTATGCCCCAATTAATTCATACAATGTTTCCGGCATGTGACAGGTGATTGTACTTATCCAGCTTGACTTGTATTAAAAGAGAGAGACCTAATGTTTTCCGTTCTGTGGATTAGCACAATAGAAATTTGCAAATTCTTGGGGCGGTGATGCATTTTTCCATTTCCACTGCGTGAATAGGATTAAAATGAGAGTCGTATATAAACCCCCGAATTATACAAGATTTCATTCAAAACTTCTCATTTGCACCGTAAACAACAAGTAGAAGAAAAATCATGAGTCTTATTCAGGTATTTCGAGTTGAAATGAAGGGGTGAAGTTGGGTAAAGTAATGGATTTGAGTTTGTTATAGATTGCCTGTGTTTGTGTGTTGGTCTTGGTTGTCGTGGTAACGGCATTCCCGGATGGATATGGACATGGAGCTCCGTACGAAAAGGACGTTTATTACAGCGATGATGTAAGAAAATGATAAAATTTAAGTTTTTTTTGGAGAAAAAAATTTTGGGTTTGCAGTTTTGTGATGAAGTTTGACTTTTTATTAAGAGTTTTTAGTGTGAAGTTTAGGATTTTCAATTTTTTTTTTAGATTGAAATTTTAATTTTTTTTATTTTATTTGATAAAAATTCGAATTTTTTAATTTTTATAGAAATAACTTTCAAATTTTATAATTTTTTTGACGTAACGTTTGAATTTAAAAAAATTTAATTTTTATCAAATTATCAATTTTTTTGATTTTATATGATAAAAATTCTATTTTTTAATTTTTAAAAACAAAACTTTCAAATTTTACAATATTTCAAAGTAAATTCCAATATTTTCGATTTTCTTTGTATTTTAACTGAAAATTTTAAATTTTCAAAAAAAAAAAAAAAAAAAATTCTAAACCTCGATTCCATTCTCTTATTAAAATTTAGGGCTACGGCAAATACAAATTCGGTTACAACACCGCTGACCACCACACCGGCGACGTCCACGGTCGCCACGAAGAAGGCAAAGCCGGCCACGAAGTCCACGGCTCTTACTACCTCAAGGACCCCTACGGATACATGCGAAAAGTCGACTACAAATCCGGCAAACATTCCGGCACATACCAAGTGGTAAAAGGAAGTTACAACGGTCTTTACGTCCACTCCCCTTATTACTCCATTATCCCCGAGGACAAGGGCCATTACTAAATGCAATTAAGTTATAAATCGCAATCCGACAAAGAGGTGTAAATAAGAAATAAAATATTTATATTGTTTTCATTTTGCAATTCAATAGAATTTTTTTTTCCACCGACTTTTTATTATCGTTTTGTTCAAGTGAAAGTTTTGTGAAAAGAATTTTCCAAATTGACTTTCAAGGTTGACGGAATGTGAATTAACCTACTTTTTAAAGAATACTTCGGTGTAATGTTTTATGCTTGAGGTGAGTCAAAATCAAAGAAAGTCAAACAACTACGTGCGTGGTTGCATTCGAGTTCATTATTTGCAAGAAAAAAAAAGTTAAAAATTAAAATTAAAAAAAAAAAATCACAATTTTTAATGTTATTTATACAAAATAAAAATAAAATCATTTAAAGCGATTTGTGTGATAAAATCCATTTTTCTATTTTTCTGTGAGACACGCAGAGGCACCAATTGAAACATTGCATAAAATTAGCCCTTTATATTATACACGACACACAGCTGGAGCGTATAAACAATATTTACATTTTTATCCATTGTTTTTAAAACCACAATTACTGATATTGGACGTTAATGCAGCAGTTTCAGCTCGCGATGTGAATAAAATGAAGATGTGATATGCTAATTAAGTCGAAGTTTACATAATTTGTCAATAATTAACTTAAAAAAAAACTAAATTGGACGTATACAACACCAGATATTAAGATATTGTTACTTAAAATGAAGTTTTTCAGTATTTTAACATTTTTTTCCGACCAACCTTTGCATTGTCACAAAATTTTTTACTCGGTAGTTGATATATTTTGTGATCCTTTGATTGTCTGTTTGTGGTTCCACGAGTGTCAAACTGAGCTGAGTTTGAGTAACCCGATTTGACTTCCTTCTTCCAGAGAGTCAATGTCCACTGTCGTTGGGTTTTCGCCCAACGCTTCCAATAACTGCGTGTGTGAAGAAGTAATTGGAAGGTTGCACGAGTCGGGTGAAACTACTTTTTCCGTTAGTTCGTTCCACATTGGCGTTGTGAGAGGAGATGGGTTTAGTTGTGGTTCGTTTGTTAACTCGGTATCTAGAAAAGAAGAAAAAAATTTAAGTTTTGACTAGAAAGTGTGGGATTTTGTCTTTTTAAGTAGTTTTTTTGATGGTAAATCTACTGATAATTTTTTTTTTCAAATAAAGATGAGAGAAATTCGAATTTTCTGAAATTAATTTTTTTTTTTTTTTGCGGTTTTTATAATTTTGTTTAAAAAATATTTTTCAATTTGTAACTTAAAATTATACAAAATTTAAATTTTTAACTCAATTTTTTAAAGTTTTAACTAAATTTCTAAAGAATTTTCAATTTTTTTTTTACTTAATTTTTGAATATTTCTTCAATTTGTTTTAATTTTTTTCAATTTTTGTTATAAAATTTATAAATTTTCTTCGCTTTTTCCAATTATTTCCAAATTTCATCTCATCCATTCTAACCACAATCAACAATCTAAAAACAAATTCCAAATCCTTACTTTTCAACTTAAAAAATCTCAACGGGTGTTTGCACAGAGGAAAAAATAAACAAATTAATCCTTATAACTCGCAAAAAGCACACTTAAATGCATAATCTACTTATATATACAATTAATTATTAAAGCCTTAAAATACTGTACAATTCAATCACTTTCCAACCCCATTTAAAAAAAAAAAAAAAAAAATTTCTCCACTTCGTCTGCACCAACAATCAACGCTAGGGTAAACATGATTACACAAAGATAAAACTCGATATATCTTATCTTTAAAAGTAAATAAAAAATAGAACTAATCTGTCCTTCCATTAATGCACTGCATATGTAAAGAATCTCAGGGGCAATATGTTTTGTCCTTTTCCTAGAAAGGGTTAAAACCAACATTGATAAATTTAAAAAAATAGGCCTAACTACATTTTCAACTAAAACGAAAATAAAAAAATAAATCAAATCTCAATTAAATGATGCGAAAAACACTATCAAACTTCCCCATGCAGTGAAGTTATTCTATTGTGCGAATTTTGGTAAGATGACATACTCCGAGGGTGATAAATTCCTCCAGAAAGGTTCTGATTACTGCCGCCAGTTGTCGCTGAATTCGCACCGCCGGGTTCCCTGGGATCGGAGCCGTGGACGTGAGGTAAATTTCCATTCTGAAGCAAAATTTGTTAAATTCCATCTTTTTAATTAAAATTTACGTGAATTTACTTGCGGTTGTTGCGTTTTCACGGTACCGTACGTCTTTTCTTTATCGATTTTGGGCATATTTGCTAGGAAATCTGGCGTCACAATTCCACGTCGGTCCAATAAACTAATAAATGGGAAAATCATAATGAATATTTGATTCTGTTAATAGTGATTGGTTACCTAGGAAACGTAGGTCCGCAGATAACCGAGCAACAATTGACGGAAATTGATCCCTGGCTGTATGGATTGTAATTTTCTTGCCCGCGTTTAGATGAAAACGAGCCTTTGATCTACACAAATACAAAAATTAATTTTAAAAATTTTTAAATAAAGTTTTTTTTTTTTTAAATGTTTTTCTAAATTACATCTTCATTCGTCGTTTGATTTGATGTGATTAAATAGGTATGGAAGCCGGCTAAACCTAATATGGACCAAACGCTAAAAAAACAAATGACGCCTTCGACAAGAGTAAAATTGAGTTAAGGAAAAATGTAACTTCAAAAACGACAATAGATGTCACTTTTCATCAACTTTCGCACATATTTCCGTTTTTTAAAAGGATATCTAAGTGGCGACTGTTTAATGGCGTCTAAAAAAGTACGATCTTTGGCCTCTGGAATGAAAATTTCAAAAAAAAAAAAAAATTAACCAAAAATTACATTTTTTTTCCAAAAAGAGATGAATTATACCCAGTATTAGATGAGTAATTACGCACGAAAAGATGAAAACGCAAAGAAATGCTAATGACACGATAAACATGTAAAAATATCGATAATTACGCTTGCCAACGCAATTGCCCACCCACGGACAATGATGATCAAAGCGTTCTATTAAATTAAAAAAATAAAAAATCAATCAAACACTGCAAAAAGATTTTTTGAAATCTCAACACTCACCTACACAATTGTCACAAATACTACAATGAGAGGCACGTGGTGGACGAAAAATTTTACAAGTGAAGCAATATTTCAGCTTTACAGTCTGTCCTCGAACAACTATCTCCTTGGTCCTCGGAGGCGGCCGATACTGCGGC
The DNA here is from genome assembly GCA_034695745.1 of Geophilus truncorum. NCBI lineage: Eukaryota > Metazoa > Arthropoda > Chilopoda > Geophilomorpha > Geophilidae > Geophilus > Geophilus truncorum. Next base: position 11,887 of record JAQFZP010001762.1, read on the forward strand.
GAACTCGAGCCATTTGGAACTTCTGTGGTCAGATTTAGAAAAAATTCTAGTAATACACGTGAATAATTGCAACATCGAAGTCAAGGTTTATGTTTTGTTTATACCTATTTGTTTTTCCACATCTGCTGCTTCGTCGGGAGTGGCTCGTGGAATGACTCCGGGGTCGCTGAAGCTCGTCCTTAATAGTGTAGACATTACGAAAACAAACAAAACTCCGCCGATGGCTGGAATTGCAGGACTTATATTCTTAGCTAAATAAGGGCAACTGTAAAAGAAAATTAAATTTAAATTAATTTCAGTGATAAAAAAAAAAATGAAATAATCTGATAAAAACTATCAAATGACGTCACTAAAATACACAAATGGCATTTCCTAACTGTTAATTCAAGGAATTTCTTGATTTTTTTTAATTTTTTTTGTCACATTTTTCACTTACTCGAAGCCGAAAAAAAGGCCACTTGTGAACACTATGAGTCCGACAGTGAAATAAAAAATGCCCGTTTGTCGGGCCATCATAATTCGTCCATTGCAGTAAAATTTGTTTCGGCCTGGAAAAACCTCCCATTTTCTTGTCACGTGTGGCATCTTATCGAGTTCTTCTTCTGATCTCGGGGGCGAATCCGTCAACACTTTGGTGTAGGCAGGCGCTTTGACCATGCCTTTAATCACAGTCTGCTCTTGTCGGTTAGCACCGTCCTCTTTTTAAACTTTAGTCAGCACATTTTTTTCATTTCGGCAAAGATAAATAAATTAAGCATCTCGGTTAAGGTTTTACAACGATTTTCTCCCGATTCGCGGGTGTATTTCTGTCTGAACCGTCTTCTGATTTCTACATTTCAACGACCTGGTGTAATTTTATCTTCCTTTGGCTTTTACGGCTTGATGCTATGTTGTCAAATGTCGAGATGTGGGCTAGCGGAAGGACGACACCTCATGCATTAAAGTAAATTTTTCCTAGATAAATACATTTGGTTTAGATTAATGTAAAAATTGTTTATTATAAAAATAAAACTTAAACAGTGGTAAGCTTTGATTTGTGTAATTTACTTAATAAAAATTGGTGTCGTTCTTTACCTAGCATCTACTCAGTTTAATATTTCGCCATCTAATGAGCACACGCTGAAACAGAACCGTTAAAACACGCACGATATCTTTTAGTAAAGAGTATCATGCAACTATTACCTCGAAATTTCATCAAATCGAGGCTCAAATGGAAACGAAAAATGAGATGACGGTAAAAACGATCGAAAAAATTAAAGAAAACAGCTCGAAAGGGGAAGATAAATTATTCAACGTAAAAGGTACTTGTGTAATGAAAACTATAAAATGAAAACTATATAATTTCTTGCAATTACAGCCGCTGTGTTTCTGTCGTCTGTAACCGGCATGTCTGTACTGTTCGGATTCGGAATGGCGTTGACAATGGCTAAAAGAAAAGACCCCGTGTCGTTCACGAAAGGTTTAATGCCTTCAAAAAAAGCAGGACTGATGCAAAGTGGCAGTACTTTAGCCATGAGAGCTCTCGGTTGGGGAACACTGTACGCAGTCGGTGGATTCAGTGTGTTTTTATTGGGTTCTTGGAAACTTTTAGGCTTACAAAATGTAAATATGACACGTTAAAAATTTAAAAATGCATAATTTAATACTTCGTAAACGTCCAAACCACTTTATACAAATAAATAAGTTAAAATATAATTATTTTTTGGTAGATTAAAGAACTTCCGGATAAAATGAAGACGATAATGCCTTCGGTGCCTAAACCTGAGTCGACTGGACGGACTGAGTTTAAGGGATTTAGGGAGTTGATGGAGTATTTAATGGAGGAGAGTGATAAAGGAAAGAAAAAGTGAGATTTAGGATATGTTTGTTGGAATTAATTAGTAAAAATTACAGAAAATGAAAGAAAGAAACAAATGGGTGAAGTAAAAAAGAAAAGATGGCGTTGGGGATGATTTTTCGTGAGAATGCATCAAAAATGTGATGTTACATCAAAATACAAGTGACTGATTGCTGTAAAAAGAAAAAATTTATAAAATGTTGATGAATTTGTAATTTTATAAGATTTTTTTTACCCGAGTTTCAGTTGTGGTTGTGTTTTGTATGTTATCTTTATCTTGTTGTGTTAACTTCATTTTTTTCGACGGTAAACATAAAAGCGACGAATTGGAAGTGACCGGAACTGGTTCTTTCGCTTGTGACTCATCTGTAAATAAACAAAATTTTATTAAAAATGGTATTTTTGTCTTTTATTTATTATTTTCATTTTATACCCTCTTTATTCGGTGAGCCATTTTTAGAATTATCCTCATTTTCGGCTTCGGCTTCGTTTTCCGTTTTATTATTACCCGATTTATTTACGTTAAACATTCGGTTGAAAACAGTTTTTCCCTCTGAACAAAAAATAAAATAAAATTTATTTTAATAAGATTAAATTAAAAAAAATATTAAAAATATCTTTTCTACGTTTCTTTTTCCTTTTTGGTTCCGTTTTCTCCACCGGTTCTTCGCTGTCTTTCGAGTTGCTCGCTTCTTTTAAGTCTTTTTCGGTGATTTCGTTAACAATTTCCTTCGTCAGTTCACTTTCTTCAACTTCACTTTCCTCGTCCTCATCCTCTTCCTCCTCTTCCTCTTCTTCCTCGTCATCAGATTGAATTTCTCTGTACATTCTTTCTCCCGTAGACATTTCGTTGGAAGATTTACTGGAGCTTGCTAATCGTTTTCCCTTCATGTCCTCCGTTGATTTTACGCTTTTTTCCTCAATTTCACTCGCGTTTCCGTCAATACTACTGGATTTCGACACGGATATAATATTGACTTGATTGTTGACGAATGAAATTACTTCTTCTGGAATGTAAGAATCCGTCGTGTCTTCGTTTTCTTGATCATCTTCTTGATCTTCGTCTTCATTTTCTTCTTCTTTGAAGGGTTCCATTACTCTTTCTCCTTCGAGCGTTCTATCTGCAATCTACAATTTAAAAAATTAAAGTTAATATAATTTTAAAAATTAGAATAACAGTTTTGTATATTTTTACGTCTGTTAAGCGAATTATATCCGAAATTTTATCGTCTTCCGAATCGTCATCTTCATCATCGACGAGCAAATTTGCTTTACTTTGCGATTTATGAATTTCGATTTTTGAGTTTTCAGTTTCAGAAATTCGTCTTTCCTCGAATTCCTTAACAGTCTTAATTTCCGGAACTTTTTCTCTATTTTTTAACTCGATTTCAGCACTTTCCAGAGATTTACCGGTTAACTTGAGCGGGGGTAGAGACGAGTTGAATGAAATCTTTAAAAAAAAATAAATTTTAATTTTTAAAAATATTATTAAAACTTTACTAATACAAAAAAATAAAATAATTCTCACATCTTTTTTATGACGCCTGCTCCTAGCGGCGGAAACAACAACATCACTTTCAGCCGATGCAGTTCGAAAAGGCTCGACATCTTCATCGCCAAATAACTCCAGTTCTTCGGGTGACCGCAAGGTGGCTAAAACCATCGTGTGTTGACCACCACAAGAAACTTTTTGAACAGAATAAGTTTTAAAAATCCACACTTTGGCAGGCCAGAATTGATTAGAGAAATTTTCGCTGTCTAATCCCAATTTCCCGTTGCTCCCATCGCCGAAAACGAATAAAGTTCCATTTTCTGTAAAATTTAGAAATGATTAATTATAAAATTTCAATAAAAATTGTACAAAATGTCACCAGAAATGGCCGCAACGTGATTTTCGCCGCATTCCACATCCACAATCCTCAAATGCTCCAAACCGGACACCAAATTCGGACTGTCTGTGTACAAATTTCTTGTTCCTAAACCCAACTGACCGTACAAACCATCACCAAGAGTGTACAATTTGCCATTAGCTATCAAACGAGTAATCTTACAGTATGTAACAAATTTAATTTAATTAAAATTAAATAAATTACCCGTTAAAATGGCAGTGTGTTTTCCACCGCACGAAACTTTCCCTATTTTATCATCAATTCCTTCGATCGGTGCAACTTGATCGTCGATATTTCGCCGAATGTCGACTTTGGGACGTTCGTTCGAACCGATAATGTACAATTTGTTGTTTGCTGTAGTAAAAAAAAAAAAAAAAAAATCAATAAATATCGAGAATAAATGGAATTTAGTATTATTAATACTCGTTAGAATCGCCAAATGAAAATAACCGCACGCAATCATCTCGACTGGAGACCCCAGCTTCAATTCCAGTGGGAATTCATCGTTTTGACTGTTCCACGAACTCCCAAAGAGACGTATTTGACCGTCATCTGATTAAGCAAAGTATTATTTTCGATAAAATAAATATTTTTGATGAAAATTACTCGTTAAAATGGCCGAATCTTCAGCTCCGCAACCGATTTGCAGCACCGGAAGATTCAAATTCGTAATCAGTAGTGGCTGAGTTATTTCCTTCGGCGTTTTGCTTCCCAATTGACCTTCTTTATTGCTCCCAAAACCATATAAATTTCCATTTTCCGTCAATGCAATAGTGTGATTCATCCCACATGCGATTTTTATCACTTTTTCGTGCTTCAAACCTTTAAAAAAAAATTTGTTTTAAATCTTTCAAATTGATTTTCAAACTTTATTTTTATACCTTTGACACATGTCGGTTTCACCGCTGAATTGGGAAATCCTTGTCCAAGCTGACCATCTTCGTTACAACCAAACGCAAACACTCGTCCCGAGTCTAAAACAAATCAAAAAATATTTTTATGACATCTTTGATAGTGACAGCGAATATTCAGTGATTTATTGATTATTAATTCGCGTAATAACGCTTCGTCATTTACTAAGTGTTATGAATATTGATTTTTTCTCCGTTTATACCTGTTACGACAGCAGTGTGTTCGTGTCCACATGCGAGTTGGTAAATGGGATCGTTGCGAATCCAGAATTTACTCGGTATGTCCTCTGCGAAATTGCTTTTTCCGAACGAAAAAACAGCTCCTGATTCTGTTTAGAAATAAATCAAGATTTAAATTTACCGGGAGGAAATAAAATCACGGTTATAACTCACCTGGAATATCCGGATCTTCATCTTCGGCACTCATCACCTAACAAATGAACACGACCGCTTCAAAATCAAAACAAATTGCAGCGCCATCTATTGCTGATTTCCCCAATTTCATCTTCTCAAATTTGTGTATCTTTTAATACAAATTATGACGTCATTATTAAA